>LPNX010631675.1:572386-654188 GCA_001517045.1 Pseudotsuga menziesii
TTTATATGGGTGAAATAAGGTAGTTTCGGAGGTGAAAGAGGTTACAACAGTTAAAGAAATTAAGTTAAATGACTTAACTAACTTCAAATTAACGCGTGTTTTTGTGTTTAAATGCTAAGAGACACATTCGCGGGTATGTAGTAGAGAAACCCGCGAATGATTCGCGACTATGTATAAGGGCAACCCGCGAATACATAGATTCGTGACTTTCTACAAAGGAGACCCGCGAATGACTCGCGAGTTGTATAGAAGGATAGTCGCAAATACATCCTAACATGTCAGAAATGGCAAAGTAATTAGCTAGATAGAGGAAGAATGTATTTCATAATAAGCCAAGCTATAGTGTTCTGGGAAAACCTCAATCCATAGATGTCCTTTTGTGTGCCAACATGAGGAAAGTCGACACTCAGACGGAGAGGTGCCAATCTGGTGTATAACAGCACTGGCAGAGGCGGTGACCCTCTAAGTGTCCAGAACTATATTGATATATACTGCGCACCAGGCATACAAAAGAGGGGTAGCTACATCCCTATTGTGCACATACATGATATTCTTCTATAGGTAATGACAAGTACTATAGTGAGGGTTGCAGGGTCATCTTCACTTCACCTTGCAACATGGAACCAGATGAGACTAGAAGTGGATTGTATGCAGGGGGCCCTATATGACTGGTGCTCGGGAGTGATCCCGATTATGAGAAAACAACTCTCTGACTGTAAGAGAGGAAGGAGGAAGAATTTTGGATATTCTAGCATACTAGTAGCCTTCTTCTTTGAGAGAGTGTTGGGATTGAGCCCTGCAGTAACCTTGCCAGTTCGTTCTCCTCGTCAGCCTAGGCTGAGTAGATGGGGAGATATCTTCCTTCGCCAGGGAGGCGGTGGCTCAGTGTAGAGTGTCTATGATGATGACTTCTACTTTTTGTGGGAGCGACAGTTGCCAGCACTGGAGTAGTTTCCATATGCTGGAATGGACTTCCTTGGTGATCCAAACCTCGTCATCCCTCCAGGAGGAGCATAGGGAGAGTTAGGTAATTTTTATTTTCAAATTTTCAAATTTTTATGAATTTTAAAATATAGAGATATATACATATGTATAAGAGTTCTAACCCTTTTTAAAATGTCAAAATGTAGATATTAGACCAGTCCGCCCTGAAGGGAATCCACGCATGTATGTGCGTCTTGTGTTAGGAGAAGACCAGGGGCTGATTAGGGTTCTTGAGGGGAAGTTGGCCAGGCTTACCCAGAGAGTACCCACCTTACGGATTGAGCACATCCCAACCATCATGCAGGAGTTCATGGTTGGTGTACCACCTGTCTGGATACGCCTTTTGAGGCAGGTAGCCATAGCAGTATTGGTATAGATAGATGTTGTTGAGGCTGCTGAAGCCGAGGAGGTTGAAGAAGCCAGAGTGCAGGGAGACCGGGGGGACCAGGGTGGTGCAACTTAGATCTAGGAGCATTTGATGGACTTTGATCCATATTTTGTATATTTTTTGTATATTATACAGTTATGACTGGATCTGGGAATCAGAGACTTGACCTATCTATATGAACAGATATTCACACACACACACACACACACACACACACACACACATATATATATATTTTGCTGGTTTATTTACAAATGTTTTTTATGTGTTTGCTGTATATTTTTATGAAAAATGTGTTAAATTCCAATCCAAGATGTAATTAGCGTATGTATCAGTTAATGAATTTTGATTCCTTGGAATATGATTGAATGTAATGAACTCAAAATTTCTTTCCAATAACCTAACTTGCATAAACTGACACAATAGAATAGGTTCCCGCACCTAATAAGCTCGATTGAGCTGGGAAACAACCAGTTGAGAGTCCAATCGGACTTCCAGCTGAGTGATACCACGTGACAAAGCATCCCATAGAAGCTCAATGATGACCCTATATTCAGCCACATTATTGGAAGCATGACCTAAGCAAGTGCCTCCTGAGGCAACTAGTTGTCCTGAGGGCGAATAAATAACCCATGCAGCCGAAGCTAAATTACAAGTGTGGCGACTGGTTCCATCAACAAAACCTACGAACCTCTTGGAAGACATCTGAAACAACCAGCAGATAGTATAAAAAACATAAACTGATGAACTAGTGTGCATAAAAATACATACAAGAAAATACAAGAAAAAAGTGCTAAGCCTAAGCATAGTACTTTTTCAAGTAGAGCCCATTTCTAGGCTCAACCAACTTGCTCCCATCAAAATCTATCAATTCATATGCACCTTTCTTTAACACTTTCGACACGATATAAGGTCCTAACCACATAGACCTGAACTTTCTTGCCCCTAAGGGTTCCTTGTTTTGGTCCCAGAGCAAAACGAGTTCCCCCTAAGAGAAAATTCGAGGCTTGACCGATTTATCATATTGCCTTTTGACCCTATTTTTATGAGCTTGGTTTGCTGTCAGCGCATATCTACGCTGTTCATCAAGGTGTTTTAAATGTAATAGACGTTCTTCAAGCTCAGTCATATCCGGTAACACATGAATAAATTTTTTTAAAGACGAGATTTCACATTCAATCGGGGTAACAGCTTCCACTCCATGGACAAGTTGGAAGGGAGAGAAACCCGTAGCAGTTTTTACATAAGTTCGATACGCCCAAAGCGTAGGATACAACATGATATGCCAGTTTGAACGGGTTGCATCAATAGTACGTTTGGGGATAGTTTTCAAAGTTTTATTAACAGCCTCGACCTGACCATTGGCTTGAGGATAGAACGAGGATGAATGTTCTTGTCTAAATCCTAGCATAGTGGTTAGTTCTGTCATCATGCTATTTTGAAAATGATTGCCATGGTTAGTGACAATCACCTTGGGTATACTGAATCGTGCTATAATTTGATTGAACACGAATAAAGCTGTAGTTTCCCCGTCAGCTCTAAAGGTGGGCATTGCCTCTTCCCATTTTGTAAAATAGTCCACAATGACAATGATATATTTGTGCCCCCCAGTCGAGGCTGGGTTACATGTCACGTAATAAATCCCCCACTTCATGAAAGGGCCCACCGAGATAACAGGAAATAACGGAGATGGATGTGACCGCATCTTTCTGATGTAAAGCTGACAAGGATGACAACGCTTCACGACTTCCACACAATCCTTAAATATTGTGGGCCAGAAATAACCGGCACGTAATATCTTTTGGGTCGTTGCTAACCCAGATAAATGACCCCCACATGCTCCACTATGGGTATCATTTAGGACAATCTCCGCTTCCTCGTGGGTAAGACATTGACGCAAAACGGAATCTACCCCCATACGGTATAAAGTATCTCCTCTGATGAGGTAGTTCTTGGCATGTAGGCGTAGTTTACGTCGTTCCTCCCGCGAGAAAGCTGCAGGATACTTCAAAGTCTGGAGATAGATAAGTATATCTCCATACCAGGGATTAGAGGTGGAAATCAAAAAGATGTGCTCATCTGGGAATGAGTCTTCTTCAATAGCTACATATTCATCTACTGGAAATTATGCAATAAGCTCAACAAAAACTAAGGATTTTTTGGATTTGGCGGATTGAAAATCCAATTCAAACTCTTGGAGAATGACTATCCATTTGTTGAATTTGCCTCCAACTATCCATTGGGACAAAACATATTGAAAAGGATTGACATTTGCCGCTACCATTGTAGTCCTTAGTCAGATGTATTGACGTAACCTCTAAACAGCATAAACATCTGCTAAGGCCAACTTCTCGACATGGGAGTACCTTAGTTCAGGTCTAGCTAAAGCACGGCTAAGATAGTAAATGACATGCTCTTGGAGCTTATCATCCTCCTGGACTAGGACTACCCCTATGGACGACTCAGATGCGGCCAAATACAATATAAAATTCCTAGAGTAATCTGGTAGATGCAATAATGGTGCTAACAACAAAGATTTTTTCAATGCCTCGAATGTGAGTTGTGTAGTTTCATCCCATACAAATGGGGTGTCCTGTTTTAACAGGTGCATGAAACCCTTAGTAATCTTGGCATAGTTTATAATGAAACGTCGAAGAAAATTGGACTTTCCCTACAGGCTCTAAAGTTTCCTGATGGAATGAGGAGGAGGCAGATTTATAATGGCCTCAACTTTTAACGGATCCACCTGAATGCCTCTATTAGAAAAAATGAATCCGAGCAGTCTCCCTGACTCGACACAGAACACACACTTGTGGGGATTCAAGTGGATTTTATAGTATCTGCATCATTCAAATATCAAACGCAGGTGATCTGGATGGTCAATCCTCTTACGCGAATTTGCAGGTAGATTATCAAGGTAGGGTTCAACAATGGCTTTAATATCATGAAAGGAAAAATTTATTTCTTGTTGAAAGGTTGCCCCAACATTTTTCAATCCAAAGGGCATTTTTTTGTACGTGAAGGTACCCCAAGGACAAATGAAAGCAGTTTTATGTTGGTCTTCTGGTTTTATTTGAATTTGATTATATCTGGAGAAACCATCCATAAAATAAAAAACTTCACTTCCCGCGCAAGCATCAATAATTTGGTCTATAAATGGCGTGGGATAGTTGTCCTTAGGACAAGATTTGTTTAAATCTCTAAAATCAGTACAGACGTGTATGGTCCCTTGCTTCTTATCAATAGGAACAGGGTTGGATACCCATTTCATCAAAGCTATGGGATAGACAAAACCGGATTTCAATAGTTTTTCTACTTCAGCCTTCACTGTCGCCACTCTACGCGGGTTAACAAGTCTCAACTTTTGCCGAACAAGTTTAGTGTCAGGGTATGTTCGGATCTTGTGCTCGACTATAGATGGATCAATGCCTGGCATCTCCTCATGTGACCAGTCAAAAACGTCGCAGAATTCCTTAAACAAGGCGGTATAGACGGAAATCTTCTCAAGAGAGCAGTTTGCGCCAATATGTATATTTTCCACAACGTCAAGATTTACAGAGATGTTGATAGGGATGGTAGTAGAAATATTTTCCATATTCCCCTCAGCAAACATTCCTTCCATAGGTAAGGGATTAACGGGCGTATCAACATCATCTGTCAGTCTCACATGAAACTCTTGATTCTCTATCCTGCTTAGCTCTGGAAGAATTTAGGATCGATGATGAAGATCTTCATAGATCTTATCTCATCAACACATGGCTTCCAGAATGGCTTCATCAGAAGGTAAAACCATATCTAAACAATCTGTCAAATGCAAAGAGTTTTCTGCCCAAGCAGGCAAATAGACTTCTTCCAATTCCTCTGAGACTGAGAGTGAAACCAGAATGGGATCAACAGTGGTTTGTGTGATAGCTTGATAAGCTATTTCCACTACTGATAGGGGGAATTCAGGTTCATGGTGGGTAGGGAGAACCCAAGGATCAGTCCTATCAACAACCATAGCAATGGACTTTCCCACACTAGTAGAACCTATATAATTAATAAGAGCTGGAAGATGGAATGTGCCCATCAATGATGCATACTTTCCATCCCCTAAGCTCTCTATAGTAGGTTTAACCTGATCAACCAATGGTACAGTGGACTCATTAGATTCCATGCGCCCTTTTCAAGTAAAATTGAGTTGGTCAACAGTAACCAACTTCCCTTCGTGTGGAAACACTACCACCCGAAAGATGGCTGATGCAATAGCAGACATGGCATAAGTCCAGCTTCTTCCCAAGAGCAAATTATAGTCCAAAGGTGCATCAATCACCTCCACCTCAACAGACACCGCTTTCCCTGCCAGCTTAATTTCAAAAGCTGGTAGGATACCATGCGGACGGAATGACCTTTCGTCAAAAGCAGTAAGCAAGGTGTTTGACGGGACCAGCTCTGGGGATCCAAGAGCTTTCCAAAATGACAAGGACATAACACATGTAGAAGCACCCTCGTCGACAACTGCCCTTCCAATGGTCTTTCCACCATGGATTCCATCTATCGATAAGGTTACATGGTAAGGTAGGCGAATTTTGACATCAAACAAGTGAAATTTCACCATGAGACTCGATGAGTCCATACTGCCTAAGGCTGCTAAGAGTGCATCCCACTGGGCGGGACAACTCTATAACACCTCTAAAGCCAACATTGCACAAGGTTTCTGGGCTAAGTATTCAACCACAGAGTAGTTGGATGCAGCCCTAGCATTAGGATTATGCAAGGTCTTCTTAAAGACACATTTCAGTATCTTGGGCATAGTTTCGGCAGGTTTCTCAATCATGAGAGGGTTATAAGTTTCACCTATAGACTTACCCTTCTCAGAGGTCTCTTTTTCATAGTTCGTATTCCTGGTCTGTAGCAAAGTTGAAGATCGAACCATGTTGATATAATTGGGGTCAGGGGCATTTGGAGTGCCCCATTCTACATTTGAAGCTGAAGCAGAATTCTTCCCTTGGGGAAACGGATCCTTCAGGACAGCCGGTTGTTGAGCTTTTAACAGCTTCTGGGATTGTTCCATAAGGGGACAAATATGGGTAAGGTGATCTTCATGGCACAACTTGCATGGGAATTTCACCTTTTTCTTTTCTTTCTTGCCCCCATCAGCATTGTTTGCGAGTTTCTGCTTGTTTTGATTCCCCTCCCCTTTCTTCCCTCTTTTCTTTTTCCCACCAAGCTGTTGGTTTTGCTTCTGAGAGATCTGTTCAAAAACATTTGCATTTGGGGTGAGGGGGAAACCTTTGCTGCCTCCGTCGTAGAATGTTTGACGGACAGCTGATGGAGTTGTTTTGCCAAAGATTCTACAGTGGGAGAATTAACGGAACCAACCACAACATCGGCATGGGGTCCAGGCTTTGGTTTCTCTGCATCGTGTGTTGGCCTCGGTGCCTAAGGGATAATCTCATACAAGATCCCAGACTGAGAATATATCAGATCTAGTTGCTGGGCCCTAAGGATAGCTTCTTCCTCACTCATCACTCTTGAAGTAGATACGTCCTTAGATATATAAGGAAATAGTGATTTAAGGAACCATTCTAGTAAGAACTCAGGAGGAATAGTGGCTTTAATAAGGCTCTTCCACCTCCTCCATTCTTGGATGTGATCCGAGATATGGGTAGCCTTGTTCTGCCAGAAGGTAGATAACAAGTCTGTTCCGAAATCATATTGGACAGGAAGCTGAAAGTGGCTAAGGAATGCGTTAGCCAAGTCCCAAAAACTATTAAACGTAGCAGAAGGCAACTCAATGTACCATTTTGTTGCAGTACTCGTCAATGTTCTTTGGAACAACCTCAATTGAACTGAATCTTCATTTAGTGAGTTGGAAGAGCACCATAAATGAAAAGTGGTGGCATGAGCCCCGAGATATTCACCAACTTTGCCTTCGAATTTTGGGATGTCCGAGGGAAACTTGGTGGGTACAGGCAGCCAGGAGGGATCATGCCTCACCGGGTCATTCATCAGTTTAGACAAATCTGGCAAGTTTAACGTTGCCAGGAAAGGAAGCTTAGGTCGAACCAGAGCACTAAAAGAACCCATTTGGGGATTAGAGGGACTTACCCCCAAATTCCCATATGTAAAGGTGGGGTTGCCCCCTGTCCCCGGTTGCGAAGTGGATGGGTTACTTTGAAACGGATTCCATCTGTAAGCCACATGATTGTTGGTGTGAGGTACAATATAAGAGGTTCTGGTTACCCTAATCGAAATTGGGGTTTGAAATACAGGAGCAGGTATCCCTCCGCTAAAAATAAAAAAGGGAGATCTCGTGAACGAAGCAGAGACTTGGGTTTGGAATCCTTGACCATAAGGGTTAGTGTTTCCAAACTGCACCCCTACATAAGAGGGTGGTGGGCCTACATATGGAGTGGACGAGGGAATGTGCCCCCCATTCCAAGGAAATCCTTGGACAAAAGCCAAGGATCCTATAGGACCACTCTAGGCAGTGTGTGTGAAGGAGGTTGGAACTCTAGGTACACTGGGAATCCCAATGACCATACCACCAAAAGCACCTGCTAGGCTTGTGGGAACTAGTGGTTGGATCACTTGGCTCGTTGGAGTTAAGGGCGTAGCAGGTATGCTTGATCTAGGGGTACTTGCTGGGGGAGGTAGCACCCCTTCAGCCGGGATGGCTAAGGTGAAATGAAAGAACTTTCTCCTACACTAGACATTATTCTGCCCATAGGGACACCAATCATGGGTGGATCAAAAGGATGAACCTGAACGATCACATGATCGTTTAAATCAGTCATAGGTGTATTAAAATTCCTTGCAAACTCGTCAGCGTGCAAGTCTTCTATCTCAACTATGTTCAAATTAAGACGGTTTTCCCTAAGTTCTGGTTCACCTGGAACTTCACTGACTCCTATCGGTTCAAATGAACCGTCTGTGTCCAATCTCCGCCTTTGGGGGGGAGGTGGAGGTTCTAATGTGATAAGAGAGGAAGGTTTTGCAACCTTCGTGACCTTCCGATAGGTTGGTCCTCCATGATTGTAAATTTGACAATTCAAACCCTAAGTTCGGCTAAACATAGACAAACCACATAGCAATCACTACAAAAAATCCTAAAGTCTCAACAGTCAGAAAAGGTAAAAGATATGCTTTCCCGAAGAAAGCTGAAAGACAGTTGCTTGGCATCCTTGAAGAGGTTCTTAGGCACAAGCGGAGGAATCACCCACCGCCCTCCTACGCTTTCAACAAGGGTTACCTTCCAAGCCCGCCCAAGGTGAACCAGAAATAGCCTTCCGGTTTACCTATGTATGAACCCTAGATGTCAAGAGACTAGAGGCTACCTTAACTATAACAACAGTCTGGGGGGACAGTCGCAAGCCTGATTCGTACGCATGGGTAGGGTAGCTAAACCCAAAACTCTGTCTAGGACATAATCCCCAGATGTGTAAAAATCCTGGTTTACATTTCGACAAGGAATCAGAGGGTTATCTCCTCAGTCCAATGCCTCCACGCAACCTCGTGCTTGAATCTCGTTTGAGAGGAGCTTCCCAGATACCATCGATAAAGAGAAGGATTTACCTATCGATTGGCCCGCTATGTCTGAATTTAAATACTTATGGGGAGTTTGCACTTCCTATCCCACAAGTCTAGCCTAAGCTAGTAGGTGTATGGCCCTAAAAAATAAAAATTACTAATAAATTTTAATTATTACATTCATTTTAAGGGCTATTTTTTACTCAAAAGGCAAGTAGAGTGAAAGACTATGATGTTTTTGACTCGATAAGAAATGTAAAAAACAATAGGTGTATACTTCCAAAGCAAATTATCACTACTTAAAAGACAAGCTTCTCTTCTCTTTTTTTTTTGTAAATGTAAACTGATGAAAATACAACGAATAAAGAGAAAACTAAGACTATATTTTTGTAATTTTTGAGATTATATTTAAAAACTGAAAACAAAACCACTGTGTGCAAATCAAATGCAAATGTTTCTAATGTTTTCTTTCCACTTTTCAAATTGCTCAAAGACTACTATGCACCTAAATGCACAATACTTGAGTATGCTTGAATAAACTGACTGCATAAAATAAGCAAAATGAATTAAAGCAGATTCATAAAACCAAATATCAACCACCTAAGGAAGACTTGGAACCCTAGCTTAGGAAGGCACAATGAATAGAAATCACTGAACTCAATCAAAGGCAAGTGACAAACCAATACTATTCGAAAATAGAATGGAATATATAGTGTCTGGAACCCTGATCACTGATTCAGACAACTAGCACTTAAACCTATTACCCAACAGGAAAATCCACTTCAAGTTGCTAATAGAAAGACAATCCAAACAATAAGAACTCAAGGGCTTATAAGGAAGCACAAGGTATGGCTAACAAGGCCATCAAACTCACAGTGCAGTGCTCATAGTGAAGGCCACTCAGCAAGACAAAATCTATAAAAGGATAGGGACAAGCAAAACCCTAACCCAAAAATTTTGTTGCTCAAGCTTGTACGTGACTGTGTACAAGAGAAACCCGCTTACTGTACGCGACTGTTCTATAGAGCAACCCGCGTACGAAGACCTCTATATGCGACTGTGTGCAAGAGCAACCCACGTACAGGAGTTAATTTTTTCAAAAAAAGAAAAATTATCAAGGACTTCAAAGCACCACTACAAATATGAACCAAGACAAGACACCACACACTGAATTAAGGCAAAGACTGGGCACTGATCTACAGAATTAACCCACAACAGTCTGGGCTCCCCAGCAGAGTCACCAGTTCTGTTGTTTACGAATAAACACCCTTGTAACCTAGGGTCTGAGGTTACCAACGTACTTCTAAAAGTTGCAGACAAACATCTTTAAAGTACAGAAAGGAAATAGGAAGAAATGTTGGACTCACCCGATTACCGACGGTTGATCCAATCTTTGTCTTCTCCTGCTCTGCTTCTCTCCAAAGCTTTCAGGGATGCATCTCCTTCACCTGCAAAGAGCAGATTATCCAAGTACAATCTTATACATGTATATATGACAGGTTAGATAAACAACATATATAGTGCTTAATCAAATATATTCATCAACCATGATACATGAAAGAGAATCAACACAAAGTTGGAAGAAGAATTCTCTTTATTAACAATCAGTGAATGAGATAAGTGTACAACCCAATGCTTGAGACAATGACTCCTCTGCAACCAAAGGACTCTGAGTTCTGATGCTCCAAAGAATTTTGAAGATATACCACCAGCATAACTTTGCTCTCTAAGATTCATCCTATTAATTCCCTCCCCAAGGCCTCTATTTATATTTTGGGAAATAGAGTAGTTTCGAAGGTTGAGGAGGTTGAGACAGTTGAGATAGTTAATGATTAAGGCTCAACTAATCTGCATTAATCGTGTTTTATATTTTTTAATGTCGAATGGATGTGTATGCGACTATTGATATAAGCAACCCGCGTATGACACACGAGTTGCTTTAAGGGAAACCCGCGTATAGATCTGTACGTGGGTTGCAATGAGAATAGTTGCGTACAGTATGTGGGTTTTCAATAGATATAGTCGTGTATGTACGTGAGTTTCAGTGGAGATAGTCACGTACGGCAATCAACATATATAAAATTAAAATGGCAAGCTGGTTAAAGGGTAAATGCATCTCATGTCATGCCCATCTATAGTGTTTAGGAAAACTTCAATCCTATAGTGTCCTTTTGTGTACCAACATATGGAAAGTCGGCACTCGGACAGAGAAGTGCCATTTGGGTTGATAACAATTTGTCACAACAATATATCATTGTCTATGTCACAAAGATATATCAAGGGCTTGTCATAAGAATCACTTCATCATTCTCTCCTCCAAATACACACTCTAGGGACTAACAAAAATATATTAGGGTTTTAATTATGAGCATATACACTATACTTTTAAGAAAGAAAGGCGAAGCTAAATTCCAAAGAAAAAAACTAGGGACAAAGGTAAATTGGTATCAAATAAGATTGAGCCTTTCATCCTAGATCCTATAAACACTGTAGTCTTCGTAAAGAAACCAATTCCAAAGGCTCAATTGAAACATTTTCCTACATTCAAAAGGGGCTTACTAGGAGGGTGGTCACAGTGACAAATACTATGTGCACTATAAAGGAGTTTGTCAAAAGAGCTTTTGAGACCTTAATCCTGGGCATGTTTTCTTACAATGGGGTCAATTCAATAATTGGAAGAGAATTTCCCTAGACATATAGCCTCCTAAGGTTAAGATGTCAAATAAGAAGCTTGAAAATATAAAACCAAGTATATTAGATAATATTTGTACCTAAATCACCTATAGGTTTGGAAGCCACATAGTTGGTTATGAATGCCTCCAACAAGGTATTGAACATTATGATATTTGATAACTATCAGTTGTGAAGGAATGCCAATTGTTTCCATCATGTTTAATATAGTTTCATCAAAGGTCTTGTCATCACTATAACCGAGAATCAATGACAATGGATACTACTCTTCAAGGATTTGGGAGAATGGAAGTTCTAAAGGGTAGGTTAAATTTAGAATGGGAGTATCAATGGGAACGTAATGGTGGGGGTCTTATTTTAACTAGTAATAGATTTCTGAACTCCATGGCCAAAATGTCAACGTTTTGCAAAATTCTTCCTTCAGGGAGCAACACCATTTCAAGTCTACTTGCTAGTGTGGCAACAAATTTGGTGAGAACTATCATCTGAGAACTATCAACTAAGATCCAAACATGCATAAGACTCTTGCATGTAGGAAATATAGGAGGCATAATACATTCCTAAGGACACAATAGCAAATCCAAACTAACTTGCTAAATGAGCCAAAATTCAATTCAACTTCAATACATGCCACCAAGATTGGTCATGATGAAGTTATATAATATTTTTTAAAAATATCTAAATCGGTGCACACTGGTAGTTGTAGTTATAGAGCACTATGTAGCTGGGTGCTTAGACACATGGTAATGAGGCGTAATGAGGTGAATTTATGAATTTTCTCATGGTTTCGATTGAACATAGAGATAATTTTTATTTAAAAAATATGTTTTATGAGTGCATCTCATCCTATACCCTTACAGTATGAAGAATAAGGATATCTTTCATAAAGGGGTGTAAGGAAGGCATGCTTTAAAAGGTCTTTTGCTTCTTCACAATTTGGGATTTTCTTCACAAGAGTTCCAGTAAGGCCTTTAAAGAAAGGAAAGTAGGTAGGTATTATTTTATCTTTCCTATATTCAAATGTGTTACGCCTATTCATTACGTTCTTCAAATTTAAGGGGTGAATTAAGGATATATGGGGGATTTGTCTAAAAGGAGAGGGTTCTATACTAGTTTGGGGATCATATAAGTGCAAGGCCCCTGAAATAACCTAAGCACGTTTGTGGGCCTCGTGAGGCATAAGTTTAGAAAGCTAATTTCTCATCTTTGGATGGCTTGTATTGTATTAACATGTGAGCAGTTCCTTCTTTCTCTTGGTGTATTACTGGTAATGTAGGGTGTTTTTATCCCTATGTATCTATTTGCTATGTGAGTTGAGAGAGCCATGGTTGGATATATTTCATATAAAATAACAAAAAAATTCAGTTTGATCATAATTTGGTTAAGTAAATCATGTAAATTTAATATAGTTGAATTTAATCATCGTATTAAGTGGGTGCTTGGGTCTATGTATGCTTTGATCGAGTTGGAGTAGCTAGCGTTGCTGTAACTCAAATTGTGTTAACTCCCAAGATTCATCGTTCTCATTTCACAGTAGCTTTGTAATGGCGCTATTGGAACCTTTTCCCCCAATCCGAAGGGGTGTATATAAGTCCAAGAAAAGAGACCTGAATAAAAGGCTTGCGAATTTGATTAGGCCAAGCAAGTTAGCTGAAGCTTACTTCTACTGCTAAGTACAAGTGCTCTCTGAAGAGATGGTTTTTGGATGACCACCAACCAAAGGGGGATAGTAGAAGATGAAGTCTCCTACTATGTGGGTGGTTTAAGTCTGACCACCAACTCTCGATCTCAACAACTAGAAAATCATGAAACATGAAGGTGGTTTAGGATAACCACAAATGTTGGAACTTGGCTGGAAGGCTTATAGGTTCCTGGATGTTCTGAAAGGCTAGTAGAGGTTATCTTCTACTAAATGAGTGGTTTTAAGATGACCACAAACTCTGCAACCTGATGATAATTGTCGCTCAGATTTTCTCTCGTGGAACATTTCAAAAGGTTAGTAGAATCTCAGTACAATATTATACTAAATGGATAATTATGGCTCTGGCTATAGCTCTAAGTGTGGCAGGATCAACGCTCTAGATCTGATGTAGGCTCTCTTGTTCTTGTTCACTTGTTTCTAATTGTTCATCATTCCCCTGCGTCAGGAACAATGTGAGGAGAAGGAGATCTCTCGACTGCAAGATGTGTCAATACTCATGAATGAAATTTCTGGTATGACTTATAAATCTTCTTGGTTGTTGACGACCATTTCCAAGAAGTGATCAAGCCATAGTGAATATTCTCTCTTGTAGGTTTCTTCAAACAGAAGCATCTATATGATGAGTGCATATGTTTTCCACAATGCTTACACGGGTAAAGATCAAAACAATGATATTCCATGTGGCCAAATTGATCACAGTGTTGGCATGTTGATCTCTGAAGTGATGTGGATGAAGATGAACGCTCATGGAGGAATCCAACACTTTGAAACTGGATAGGCTTGGAGAAATCAGGAATGTGAATTGTCATTTCCTTGTCATATCCAAGACTGCTTATGGGCTTATTATGGATGATCTCTTCCCATGGTTTGATGATTGGCAGCATTATGTGTATGATCTTGAACTGGATCATGAAGATGATTGTTCAGAATGTCTTTCTTCTTGTAGAAGCTGTAACTCAAGCTGTAAAAACTTAAGTGTGTTTTTTGAATCTTGCACACACTCTCGAATGCGAGTGAGGGTGATCTTTTCAATCATGATAGTTTCGTCGACACTGGAGAGAAGTAGAGTGTTCAGTAACTCTACCAAGTCATTTAATCTAGCCATGTGACTCACTCAAATGGAGAAGGGATTCTTGTAACTCTTCCCTTTCACAAACTCTCAACAAGCTCATACTCAGAAATAAAGGGCTCAGAAATAAAAGCTGTCAGTCTTAGCCGAGAATGGAACCCACGTACAAACAATAGTAATAATTTTCAGGCTCACATGATCTTACAAAAATTTACAATTTGCAAGTTACAATTCTG
This sequence comes from Pseudotsuga menziesii, assembly GCA_001517045.1. Classification (NCBI taxonomy): domain Eukaryota; kingdom Viridiplantae; phylum Streptophyta; class Pinopsida; order Pinales; family Pinaceae; genus Pseudotsuga; species Pseudotsuga menziesii. Next base: position 586,969 of record LPNX010631675.1, read on the forward strand.
AATGTGAATGGACTTTAAAGGTGACTGGTTACCTGAGATTTCTTGAGTGATGATGATTAGCAGTCCAAAAGAATGATGCACACCCACTCCAATTCTAATATCAATCTTCAGTATGGAAATACATAGTAGACATACATAGTAGACACGGTGAATAATCTGCAACATCTCCAATGATGATCACCACTCCAAAGAAACCACTTCTAAAAGAATATTCAGTCTTCTGATGACAGAAAACACAACAATATGACAAAAAACACAACAATAGTATAAAAGGTTCAACGCACAGTTTGTTGCATTTAATAGTTTGTGGAGAGAGCTGAGAGTTGAGAGTGGTGGCACAAACTTATCCCTCTATGGATTCCACCATTAGTCATTAGAAATAATAGCTACATTGATACACGCCATTCATTAAAGTGAACTAATGGCATCTACAAAATAACATGTGACATGCGAATATCTATTGCCCACTGCAATGCATTTACATAATTTTGGCATAAAGCAACTACCCCATTTACTAAATAACAAGTTCAAACAAAACTACAAGCTAAAGCATTAGCAAATACAGCTGACTTCACAACGCTTAAAGTACACAAACACAAAAACCTCCTCAGAGTTGGGTCACGTGTTCCGATCTTCCCAAAGAGAGCGATCTCCAGTGTTCATGTAACGCTGTAACATGAATGCTGGATGGAATAAATAGATCCTTCATCTGTGACACCCTTTGGATTCACACCTGCCAGTTCTTTGTGCCACACATATTATACCACAAGCGAGTTCAAATCACCACAATATAAGGATCTCTACACTAGATTTTGACCAATGCTTTCATTGAATTGGACACTACTACATTTTACAGCTAGCTACTTCTTAGTGTGTAGCTCAGAATGCAGCACATCATATGAATTAGGGATTTTTCTCCAAAAGGTGTCTTTTCACTCCATAGGCTTTTAAAAAACAATCTTAAAAAATAATATACTTAACCCAGTAATTACGGTTTATGCAGGAATGCAGTTCGTGCATTCTTAGAAAGGGAATCCATAAGAGAGAAGAGAAAATGCACAGAAATGGAGACAACCACTCTGGAAATGCCCAACTCAATAGAGAAAAGCAAGAGATGGATAGAAAATGGCCACACAACAGTTAAATTGAAAGAAAAGAGGTTGCACTCATGTGTATACATCCTTTATGGATGTTGTTTTCTTCATTTCGCGCAGGTCTTGATCAGTTCGCGCGACTGATCTCTTGGTCCTTCAGAGAGGTCTATGTGTACTTGTAGACATGGTTTGGAGTATGAAGACCACTCTAGTGATTGTTCATGACAGGACAATGAAGCACAAAGATGCCATTCCCTTGAGAGCAAGAACACTGGAAACACTAATAATGATTACCAAAATCTTGACGGAATTCTCAAATGAGGTGGCCAAATACTCGGTTCTTCAGCATATGCAACAAAATCATACACCTCCTTTCAAGGCAACGGAATCAGAAGTATTCAGACGCCTAGGACTTGTTTAACTTCTCTTTCTGAAATTCTCCACAGGTTGATGAACGTGTTATTAAGGCACTTTTCCAAATGATAAAAATACTGTGGTTCTCGATTCGTCTTACACTCTGGTCAAGGATTCTAGAGGAACAATATTGGTTCAAATGCTCGCAAAGGTAATACCACATAAAAATGACACCACCTTATCAACACACAGCTTGGTGACTCGGGTTAACAGGAATCTCATGCAGAATCACCAATGACTGCTTGCACCTACAACTTACTTGTAACAGGTTTGTAGCCTCTGACTACTTACATGAATAATTTAAAGCAACAAGAAATAAAACGCCTTTGAACAATCTCATGAATCCATGCCACCCATATCCATCCAAATGATTTCACAAAAGTGGAGAGAGACCGACCTTATCCCTTGATCCATTGAACTTTATGGTAAAGAGCTTTGAGATGGAGAGAAATCCTTTCTTCTTTCTTCAATTTTGCTTCTTGTAGCTCGTCATCTTCATTTGCAGGTGCATCATTGAAGCCCAAAAATGCAGTGTATTAATTTAAAAGATAGATGGAAATGGATCTCGGGAAAAACCGAAGCAGCTGCAATTAACTTGAGTTACTGTTGTTTTCTTGCGACTCAATTTACTTGCGACGAACTTTACTACGCTATGGAATTACTACTTAGGATGGAATTTACTAAGCTATGGAATTACTCTGTTGCGAGAGAGTCTCCACACACTTATACTTTGGCTTTGACGGGTTTTTACTGGGACATGAATTTGACCATGACCAATTCATGTGAGAGTTTTCACAACTTTATATTTCATACTATAAGGACTTAGAAATATGAAAAACACTTTTGAGTGCGATAACCTAAGATTCACTGTGTGGCACAACTATATTGCGACTCAGTCACAATATCATATAAGAAAATAATAAACAAGATTTGTGTATGCGTGACTCACTCACAATATCATATAAGAAAATAATAAACAAGATTTGTGTCTGAGCGTAAAACTAGAACTCTTTTACATAGTGAAATAATTATAGATTCTTTGTGTCTTTCACTCACACTAAATGTAAACAACATTCAGTCAGGTAAATATGGAGAAGATATGAGGCTAACTAAAAACTTGTATTAAACCATAAACTTAAGGATTTATATTTCTTGTGACGGCATAACGAAACTTACAGCCGTAAATACAAACTTGGTAAAAACACAGAAGCTTGAACTTCAAACTCTTCACTGAGTTTTTCTTCTTCTTCTCCGCACTTCTCTTCTCTATTCTATTTTGCTTGTCTATTTTATTTTCAGATTTACAATTTCCTTCTTCATATAGAAAATTTCTGCTGACTAACGGACTTCACATTAAAAACTATAATTACTATCTACCTAGAAACTTAGCTTCAACAACTAAATTCTATTGTCTTATTTACGAGAGATCTGATCTCTTTATCATGTCAGAATCTCTGACACTTTCTGATCTGCTAGTCGGCTGATGTGATTATGGATCAACGAGTAATTAATATTTCCAACGCTCCCCCTTAATTATGAGCAAATCGTAATTTAAAAACCAAAAATATTACGAAGTGTTTCAGAGCAGAAAACATGCTCTGTTCATGACAAAGTTCACTGTGCAGAACTTGTCATTCCCAAATAACTTCGGAGATACTGAAATGTATTCCTTACCAATGGTTTTGTGAAGATGTCTGCAAGTTGATCTTCAGACCTGCAAAATTCTAAACAAATTTATTTGTTATTCACCAGCTCTCTTATGAAATGATACCTTGTGTCAATGTGTTTGGTTTTCTTGTGAAACACATGATTCTTTGACAAGGAAATGGCTGAATTGTTGTCACAGAAAATAGTTGTTGGTTTTTGCTAGTTCTGTGATAGGTATTTTAACATTCTTCTCATCCAAACAGCTTGACATGCAGCGCCTGTAGCTGCAACATACTCTGCTTCTGCTGAAGATAGAGTTACTATGGGATGTTTCTTCGAAGCCCACGAAACAACACCTATACCAAAATGAAATGTGTACCCAGATGTGCTTTTACTGTCATCTGTGCTGCCTCCATTGTCACTGTCAGTATATCCAATGAGTTTAAAATTTTCTGGAGTTGAATACATTATGCCAAGATCTTTTGTACCACTTACATACCTCAAAATTATTTTACCTGCTTGCCAATATGAGTCTTTTGGTGACTCAATGAATATTGAGGTCAGACTTACTCCATACATGATGTATGGTCTTGTCACTGTTAAATACATAAGGCTGCCAACAAGTCTTTTAAACAACGTAGGATCTACACTTGATCCATCATCATCTTTTCTCAATTTTAAACCTGTTATTACTGGTGTTGTGGCTGCCTTGCAATTTGACATATTAAATATTTTAAAAACTGTGTTTTCATACTTGGATTGTGATATGAAAATACTACTTTCAGAGTGCTGGACTTCAATGCCCAGAAAGAACTTCATGAGCCCCAAATGAGTCATTTCAAATTCACTTTCTATGACTATTCTAAATTCTTTTATGCCAAAATCACTAGGAAATATTAATTCATCCACATACAAGAAAACAATTAACATGTTACCTTTCTCATTCACTTTGGTGTATAGTGTTGGTTCACTTTCACTTCTGTGAAATCCATTCTCAATGAGATAGGAATCAATGCAATTGTACCAAGCTCTTGGAGCTTGCTGCAAACCATAAAGCACCTTCTTCAATCTATACACTTTGTGTTCTTGTCCCGGAACTTCATAGCCTTGTGGCTATTCCACATATACTTCTTAATCTATATAGCCATTCAAAAATGCCGACTTAACATCCAATTGATAAACATGACATTTGTTTTGTGCGGCAATGGCCAAAACAGTTCTGATTGTATCCATGCATGCAACTGGTGCGAATGTTTCATTAAAATCTATGCCAGGCTCATGTGTGAACCCTCTTGCTACCATTCTTGCCTTGTGCTTTTGCACATTCCCATTAGCATCTTGTTTGGTCTTATAAATCCACTTGACACTAACTACATATTTATCTTTTGGTACATCAACGAGTTTCCATGTCTGGTTTTTCTTAATGCATTCTATTTCTTCATCCATGGATTGTGCCCATACTTCTTCTTCAACATCTTTCTCAAATGTCAGTGGATCATCTATTTGAGAAAACAATGCAAAGAGAGACACGGAATTTGGTGTACCCGATTCATATATCTCATGCAGAATTCTCGTCTTCACTGGATTTGTTGATGTTGAACTGCTTGATGGAGTCTGCTGTCCTCTTGGTGTAGCTTGACCTGCGATTTGTGTCGATATTCCTTGTGTTGAACCATGTCACGGTGTCATGGGAGTTGACGGTGCTGTGACCGGTTGATTTACTTGTGGTGTTTGAACCACTTCTTCCGTCATGTCATCATGCTCAACATCCGACACAATCTTGACATTCTTCTCGACGGTTCCATCCCATGATTCATTCTCAGGAAATTGAACATCACGACTAATGATTACTTTCATTGCGACAAGGTCATACAACTTGTATGCTTTTGTGTTTTCAGAATAGCCAACAAAAATACATTTTTGTCCCTTTTTGTCTAACTTCTTTCTTAGCTCATCTGACACATGAGCATATGCGACACAACCAAAAACTTTTAATTGAGAAACACTATGATTCATACCTGTCCATGCTTCTTGAGGAACCTTGTTCTTCACGCTCTTTGTTGAACATAGATTCATAATGTATACAACAGTTGCGACTGCTTCACCCCAATATTCATTTGGCAAATGCTTGGCTACCATCATGCTGCACGCCATTTCCATAATGGTTCTGTTCTTTCTTTCTATGACACCATTCTGCTGAGGTGTATATTGCACAGTGAATTGCTTCTATATGCCATGAGTTTTACAGAAATTTAGAAATTCATTTGAAACATATTCACCGCCTCTATCCATCCTTAATATTTTGATGCGGTGACCACTTTGGTTCTCCATGAGTGCTTTAAACTGTTGAAAACAACTAAATGCATCAGATTTATATTTCAGAAAATATACCCATGTTTTTCTTGAGTAGTCATCAATAAAAGTAAGAAAATACTTGCAGCCACCAATGGACGTTGTCTGCATTGGGCCACAAATATCAGAGTGCACAATTTCAAGTGGTGTGCGCACTCTGTATGACTTTCCGACTGGAAAATCCTCTCTATGTTGCTTGCCAAAAATGCAGCCTTCACAAACTCTATCTAATTTGTCAATCAATGGCGATCCTTTTACCATATTCTTTGTGTGCAGTAGCTTCAGCCTACCAAAATTCAGATGTCCAAATCTGAAATGCCATAGCCAGGAATCATCATCCTGAACTTCTGTTTGAAATGCAGCTTGAAAATCAGCGCTGTCATTTTCTTTCTTGTCGTAGTGAACAAATTCTTCTTTACTTTCTACCTTGAGTGCAGCTTCTGTATTGTCTAGAACTATCTTCAATGGAAACAAGCGGTTGCTTGTCATTGGCACTCTTGCTATCAGCTGGTTTCTTGGACGTATGTCTTTAATCACACAGTGATTATCCTCCATGTAGACTCTGTAACCTTTCTGTATCATCTTTCCAATACTCAACAAGTTATGTTTCAGATCTTCTATGATGGTAAACATCAGGCATATACTTATGCTCCCCTTGTTTGGTTAGAATACTAACATTACCTTTTCCCAAAACAATGACTTGGACATTATTTCCAAGTGTGACATCAGTTTGAACTGAATTATCTAGAATGAAAAATAAATTTAAATTACCAGTCATATGATTGCTGCAGCTTGAATCTAAATACCATATGTCACATGGACTTTCTTGAATGGTATTGCATTCAATTGGGGATGCGCATGCCATCAACATTGCGCTTGACGAAATGCTCATGTTCGTCGACTAATTTTGGCTTTGCTTTCCTTGGTCATATTGCTTCTTCCTACATTCATATGCATAATGACCAAATTTCTTACAGTAGTGACATTGAATCTTTGATTTATCAAACCTATGACCACTTGGCTGACTTGTGTTCTGATTCTCTCCTCTACCAGCAACATTTGCAGGACTATTGTTGCGTCCTTCTCTTGAGAAGTTTCTTCCTCTGCCTCTGGAATTATTTCTCCCCCTGCCTCTTCCACGGCTTATAGATGACTTTGCTGCAAATGCACCTTCCAATGATGTTTGTGTTTTGTTGAGCCTGTGTTCATGATTGATAAGGAAAGCTTGCAACTCATCAATGGTAAACGTTGTTATGTCTATGTGTTCTTCCAAGGTCATAACTAAGGATTCAAATCTTGGGGGAAGACTTCTGAGAATTTTCTCAACCATCCTTTGGTCTGTTATGGTTTCTCCATGAGATTTCAGTTGATTTATCAAACCAATAACTCTGGTATAAAATGAGTCTACTGACTCTGAATCTTTCATGGACAGAGATTCAAAATCTCTTCTCAGAATTTGCAGCTTTGAAGTCTTTACCTTGTCCAAACCTTGATAGGCTGTCCCCAATGTGTCCCATGCCTGCTTTGCGGTAATTGCTGCTGCTACTCTTGGGAGTATGCTTTCATGCATGGCTTGATGTATGTAGAACAAAGCTTTTTCATCTTTCTTCCTCTATTCCCTCGTGAAATTTTTTTTTAGCTTGTGAGAGATTATTATATGCCACTTGATTTGTTGGTTCTGCATAACCATTCTGAACAATATCCCAAAGATCTTGACCTTTGAACAAAGGCTTCATTGTTAGAGACCTATATTCACAATTATTTCCTGTAAAAATCGGAGTTCGTAAACTTGTCATATTTGGCCCCGAAGTAGAAGCCATTTTAATTTTTAACTTTCCTTAGAAACTTTTTTTCTTTTCTTTTAGGACAAGATTTATTTCCTAAACTAGCTCTGATACTAGATCTCGGGGAAAACGGCGGCCGCGGCAATTAACTTGAGTTGCCGTGCGCAGGACAACCTTTGTTTTCCCTTTTTCACTTTGTTTAAATCTTGCAACTCAATTTTTTGCGTGATGGAATTACTGTGCTGCGACGGAGTAAATCCACGGACTTTTCACCTCCACACATTTTTACTTTGGCTTTGACGGGCTTTTACTGCGACATGAATTTGGTTGCGACCAAGTTTTCAAAACTTTATATTTCCTAGTATAAGGACTTGGGAATATGAAAAACACTTTTCACCGCGGTAACCTAGGATTAACTGCGCAACACAACTATATTGAGACTCACTCACAATATCATATAAGAAAATAATAAACAAGATTTGTGTCTGTGCGTAAAACTAGAACTTTTACACAGTGAAATAATTATAGATTCTTTGTGCCTTTCACTCACAGTAAATGTAAACAACATTCACTCAGGAAAATATGGAGAAGATATGCGGCTAACTAAAAACTTGTATTAAACCATAAACTTAAGGATTTATATTTCTTGTGATAGCTTAACAAAACTTACAGCCATAAATACAAACTTGGTAAAAGCACATAAGCTTGAGCTTCAAACTCTTCACTGAGTTTTTCTTCTTCTTCTCCGCACTTCTCTTCTCTGTTCTATTCTGCTTGTTTATTCTATTTTCAGATTTACAATTTCCTTCTTCACATAGAAAATTTATGTCGACAAACCGACTTAACATTAAAGATTGTAATTACTCTCTACCTAGAAATTTAGCTTTAACAACTAAATTCTACTGTCTTATATACGAGATATCTAATCTCTTTATCATGTTAGAATCTCTGACACTTTCTGACCTGCTACAGACTTTGACAGAGTCGGTTGATGTGATTATGGATCAACGAGTAATTAATATTTCCAACAATGGAGATGACGCCATTTAATAGCTCACACAGATGAAGACGCCTTGATTGTAGGTTTCATTTTGGCTTACCAAAGACAACGCAGGGATAGTCGACAGTGCATTAAATTAACCACCCTAGGAGAGAGAGGATACATAGATTAAAGAATCTAGAAACAACCAGAGAATACACCTAGGTGAAAAATTAGGGTTAATAAGTATATTTTTGACAGTGCACAAGGCTGAAAAATTCTATGGATAGGTATAATGGAAAGCATAGGTAACGCTTAGAAAGTGCCTCAAGATTGAAGGATGGTTGTGGATTGGGCACCTTTTACGTACGAAGGTGATAATATACCCTAGACAAGTTCAACACACATAGGTTACACACATTCACTGTGGGAAGATGAGGTTCACACAACTCTATGGGGAGACAAAAGTACATGGTTGGTGTTGCAGAGACAATGCTCACACGACAAAGATGATTGGTAAAATTCAATAAGAGAGGAATCAATCCTTGTGGGATTGAACATCATTGAATATGAATAACTAAGAAAAGATGCCAAAAGGCAGGAGTTATAACAGTTCCAAAAGGAATAACACATGCCACATGTTTTCAAAGTGGCTCTAATACCACTATAAGGTGCCTCACAAAGGCACACATTCCAATAGAAAACACACAACCAATAACACAAGTTTAGGTTTGAATGCACACAATCTATAAGATATGAACATATATATATACAATCATATATGACCCTTGGAATTGTATTATAAGGAGTCTCTTGGATTTCTTTAGGTAATTGTTTACCTTCACAATCCACGAAGGATTAGATTCCAACAATAAGACACTTTCATAATTCATTCAACTTTCATCAAACTTTAGACTCAAGAGTTTTTATAGGTCAGTAAACTTCCCGTCATAATAAAAAATATTTACCACATCTTCTGAGTTGATTCATAACTTAACTTGCCATACACATCTTGAAATAAATAGAGTTCTAGGGTCCTTTGATAACGTGATCTTTGATAAGCGATCTACGTGCTGATTTTACTCTATATATACATGAGAACAATGAGATATAGAGGAAAATATTTAATTCTGGTTTGACTTCATGAGCCAAGTATTTAATATGTAAATATTTAAATCCCTAATGATTAGAGAGTTGTTCATCCATTTTATTACAAGGAGAGTCTTCAAGCACTTTAAAGGATTTCATGTTTCTCTAAGAGGCTACTTGCAAGATAGTTCGAAGGGCAAGATCTATTTATTGAGCTGTAAAGCATTTAATGCGGCTGCAACAAGCATGATGACCGTTGGATCTTGAGCAGCTCAAGATCCAACACTTTAAAGGATTTCATGTTTCTCTAAGAGGCTATTTGCAAGATAGTTCGAAGGGCAAGAGCTATCTATTGAGCTGCAGAGCATTTAATGCGGGTGCAACAAGCTTGATGACCGTTGGATCTTGAGCATCCTTTAAAGTGTTTGAAGACTCTCCTTGTAATAAAACGGATGCTCAAGATCCAACGGTCATCAAGCTTGTTGCAATGGCATTAAATGCTCTGCAGCTCAATTGATACCTCTTGCCAATTCGAAAGACCTTGAATTGAATTCAGCTACATTGTTTGACCCTTCTCTTAGGAAAGGTGACACCGAGATAAATTTGTTTCTAAAAAATCAAATCACTACTCTTATTCCGCCTCCAAATTCATCCCTATGAAATGTTCCATAGGGAAAATAATGCTTACAATTTCTCACAATTTATTTGTAAAGGCTGCGAGGGTCTATCCATATTTATTTTTTCACTAATCCTACCGAAGAGCGTCACGTTCTGGAAAGTTACTCGAGATCTTTTTAAAACTCCTAATGTAATTTTATCCCTAACGAATACCCCACCCCCACACTTGAAAAAAAAGGACATTTGGTAAAAATGTGAGATGTCTTCTCCTACCTCCCAGCATAAGTAACATATTCCAAGGCGTTGATTGTTCTTCCTTTGGTACTGATCCCATGTCAAGACTTTAGATATGAGAGTAAGGCACATAATTTTTTTTAGCGTTTTTATTTTCAACATAAATAAGCCTAATTTTTGCGATTACTAAATTTTGTAAATGGAAATTTAAATGATTTTAATGTGTTTTGATACTCTAAATTATTATGTACTTGTCAAAAGTAAAAAAATTATAATTAATATAAAGTAAATTAATTTTGAATATTTTTTATTATATATATTTTTCATGAAAAAAGTTTTTTATTTTTATTTTATTTTAATTAAATAAACATGGACTGTCCTCAAAAAAACATACATAACACAATCATAATTTGCCTTAAGTTTTTTTTTGGTTGCATATTATAAGGCTTTCTGAGTATTCACAAAATACATTAGATATTCCTCATAATCTTTGTTCCTGTTTTAAGTATGTATACACACACATACATATAAAACATAAAATAATTATATAATTTTTAAAATTTAATATTTTTAATACATATCTATAAAGAGAGTTTAAATTTGCATTAAATTTCCAATTATGAGCTTAATAACAAATGAAAATATCTATAAATTAGAATATAGTTCCTCTTTTTGTGCATGTTTTTAAAAAAAAAATCCACACAATGGTTTCATGTAATATCCCTAGTTTTGACTTTTAACTTGGAATGTATTTAATGAAAATTATGTAAATATGCTAGTATGGATTTCTAGTGCAGATCTCAAGGCCATATCTTTACTAATGAATGACTAGGCATGCACGATATATGTATTTTCATCTGGAGTGTATGGTTGGCTTGCCATGTTATCTAGAAATATATGTAAATAAATAATAATAATAAATAAAATAATAAAATAATAATAAAATAGTCCAAGATGACTGTGTAAAGAGCACTAGAGAGCTTGCGATTCCACTTGAGGTGAATAGGAAAGGGGGTCTATGAGAGATTGAATTCTTTGTTTCCAAGTGTCAACCTTAGAACTCATCCAAAATCTGTCATGTGATTTGAATAAGCTTTTACCTCCTTTTGACTATTGAACCCAATCATTGAATGCATGTGTGAGGTTGGTGGGAAAAGTCACCTAATGCAGTTATTGAAGCATGGGTCTAAATGCAATTTTTTTGATAGTTATTTCATGTGCTAGAAGTCAGACTGCAACTACAAACGGTCCTTTCTCATATGGTCAGAAGCTATGTTAGTTGTCTTTTCACCATTATCTCATATCTCTTGGAGTCAACCCTCATTCTCACATTCTTGTAGGCAGATCTATACTAGACAGATCTCTTCATTGTTGTTCATGACAACTAATAGATTATGTATAACCCATAAATTTGAATTTGGAGGCATGGTTGCAAATGCGAAGGGAAAATATATGGCTTTAGGCGAGCACAAAGGTTGGGAAATCTAGGAACCTTTACCCATTGATTTATGTTGCTCATAGATGCTTGAGAAGACATGGATTGAGGCTACATGTGGTTCTCTAACAACGTATTCCAGATTGGCCTCCTACTATGCACACACTGGAAGCACCTGACAAGATAGATATCCTAAGAGAATTGTGGATCGGTGAAAGGGATGCTTGAGCACATAAGGGTGTTGCCTGGGGTAGGTATTGTTGGATCCAAGGCTATGAGGGTTGAATGAGATCCATGCAGAGCTTTGTATTAGCATTTGGCTAAGGTTGTGGGATGAGAGAGAGAAGCTTGTAGGTGTTTTCTTCGCCCTGGTGGCCTCATAGCCCGACTTGGGGGTGACATCTCAACAAAAAGAGTATATGCTAGATAGAGTGGGCCTACAGTTGGGTGCAAAATGGCTCCTGCACAACCAATCTCTTGGATCTTGGATTTGTGTGCTGTTTAAAGATAAGTATTCTTTTCTATTTCAATGTGAAATATTTTTGTTTGATGCATGTAATGATTATGTTGGTAATTTCATGCTATATGTGTGTGGATAGAGTTTATTTCCGCTTATTTAAGTTTTTGCACACTATTTAAAATGTTATGAATTCTTAATATGGCTATGAAGAGAAATTTGAAGCCAATAATTAGTTATTGAAATTACTTGTGTCAAATTAAGTGAAAAAGATGTTACAATTCATCATTAAATTAATCCTAATCATATCAAATAAATTTCAATTTTCAATTGTATGATCATATAAAACATAATTACATTTACAATCAATTTCATTAAACTATAATTTAAATGTTATTATAATATGTTAATTTAATATGTATTTGTTTTAATTTTAAATATATTAAATAGTAAAATTAATTAAATACATTTTTTAATATTTTAATATTTTTTAATATTTTAATATTTTTTAATAAAAATATTTAAATTTAAAATTTTTATTTATTCATGTTAATTTATTATAATTTTTTTGCAAGTAGAAGAAAATTATAATACTAATAAATACACTAAAAGATATAGCTAACATGCCATATAAAAAAGTAAAAAAAGTAGGTTACTCTTATAGTATTAGCTAGGTATTAATACTATAAGCCAAACTAACACAAATTGACAGAAATTGAATGGTTCTAACACTAAAGAAAAACACAAAATTGAAGGGGAAAATATGCCCTTCAAAAAAGAAACCATAATTGTTCCCTCTTATAAAATTGTATTTTAACATTATAGACTAATAAAACACAAAATTGAAAAATAAAAGTATGCCCTTAAAAAAGAAACCATAATGGTTCCCTCTTATAAAAATGTCTTATATACAAAATTGATGTTACAGAAAAGACAAGAAAAAAATTGTTTGACACAAAATTGATGTTATAGAATAGACAAACAAAAAGTTTTATGGACTTATTATAACTATTATGGAAAATTAGAAGGAAAAGAAGAACTAGACTAAACTTGTGAAATGACTTCTTTGCCCTTTGAAGTACCGTCTTCCACCATAAGGGGTATTCACAACATCAACAAAGACATCTATTTTGTAATATATGTGGTTAATATAGTTGCAAAGCACCATGGAGTGTGCAATTTAATTTTTAATATGAAGTTGTGTGTAACACATTTTTTTACAAGTAACATTTTAGCATAATTCAAGTATACATATACTAATATGATTGGATATTAAGAAAACACTTAACAAAACAATTAAATATTAATGAAACAAGAGCCACGAAGTGGCAATGTCCCCGACCTGAGCTAATTGCATGAAGATATAAGAAATTGATAAAAATATATGTAAATGACTTAATACAAACTTAAGTAAATAGATGCAACACCAAAGAAAAATGCAAATGCAATAAAAAAAAGCACATGTTTAAGTTTGGATGTCCACACTGAGTTTAAATGCCACCATTTTTTTTAACAAATTAAGTAAAACCTTGGTCAATGTCTTACCTCTTTTGTAGTAGGTTGAGCTCAAACAAAGCCAAGCAAATAAGTTCGATGGTCCCTCAACAGAGATTCAAACAAACATTGAGCTTAAGAAAACAAGGTCGATGGTCTTTCGATGGAGATTCAAACACCCTAGATTGACAAGGACAATCGAAAAACAGGAACAAAAAACCATCCTCCCAATTGTGAACACAATCATAGGCATAAGCAAAGAACAATACACTGAAGTTTCTGGACACAATAGATGCATCGAAAAGAATGCTCTACCTAAATGCAGACCATGCCTAGAGTAAATTGGACTCTAGTTAAATTCTTGTTGACTGCAATAAATGCAATAGAACTTCGAACAACCTAGAAATGAAAGTTTTGGAATGGGAAAGAAACATATCATAATAATATTGTTTTTCCAAATTTTAAGGTTATATGAAAATTTTGTAAATGCCAATGAGAAATCCATTAATCAGACCATATTCTTGCAATACTTTCATGACTAATCATTATATCCAATATGTATATAATTTAATCAAAACTAATTTTCATACAAATATAATTTTTCTTAGTGAGGAAAACAAGAAATTAAAATTTATATTTGTTTTCACGTTCATAAATTTCCCATAACCCTATTTAAAATATTGGATAACATTTTATATTATATAAAACAATCAGGCCAAACTACATAACATGGAAAAACTTGGGGAAAAAAGCACTAATGTGAATGCACTCGCTCACCAATTAAGGGAGAGAAAACCCCGAAAAATAAAGTCCATTATCAAGGTAACATATTAATATGAAAATGAACTTTAAGGAGTGATTATTATGAAAAGAAATGAATTGAGTAGTTAGTTTCCCATAGCTAGTGAGATCGTTTGATCGGTATTATAGACAGGAAATGAATCGATCGATGCAATTTTTCGAGTCTACGTAACTTTCTTTTTAGGTTTGGGAGAGAGCATTTAGTGGTGGAGTCTATAGTAACTAATGTAAATAAGAATATTTAATAGTTGGAGATCTTCTATCCATTGTTGATGTTAAAGCTGCAGGGCATGCAAATGGCAGATAACATGTCAGTTCCCTTGATTTCACTGCACTACATCTACTCCATTAACACTTCCCTCGATATTAGAGTTACTGATTTAGGTAAGTTACAAATCCATTCATTTGCTACATAAGGATAATTATATATTAGAACCTATATAAAATCTCTATCAATATTTTCTAAGTGGTTAGATACTTCTTTTAAATATGAGAAACATGAATTGTGGATTCAAATGGCTACTAAAGTCACTAAAACATTTCAAATATATTTGTAAAAAAACAAAATTATAAATTGATCCAAAATAACTCAAAAAAACTATATATATTAAATGAAGAGACCAAACATGAGGTTGATGGCCTCATTGAAGATTTAGTCATTTTCAATAGGTATATATATTAAAAACACAACTTTAACATAAATATTAAATATTGACAAATTTATTACTAAAATATTAGTAAAATGAAGGATATATATTAATTTTAAAAAATAGTTGAAACACCAAATATTGATAACAAGTTTTTTCATTAAAGTTTTTTTTAGTATAAATATATAAAAGTATGTTATTAATAAGAAAAAACATTAATAATTATAAGAAAATGTTATTAACAAGAAAATGCACACTTGTGAAAAAAATAGTTATCTTCTTTATACTTCAAATTTTAAATAAAGCAAACATATTGTTAATAGAACAATAAAAAAAAATAGTAAATAAATTTTAGAGGAGCTAAATGGTAGTATTTTTAACCAACTTATAATGGTCTAAAAAAAACCTATTGACCATTTTTTTTTCATAAAGAAAACCAACTTTATGAAAAACAAATTTTTTTTTTCCATAAAGAAAACTAGCTTTATATATATTAACTAGTTTTATATATAACCTTAGAAAAGACACTACTACTATCTTATGATAAAAGTGTACTTATATTTTGTACTCATCTATGTTTTTCCAGGAAAAAAATAACATTTCCTTGATATTACCTATGTTATAAAAACGGTTGAATTTTAAAAAACTAAAATCCACAAGTCATCCAAAATTTAAAAAATTTCCGCTTGAGAAAGTGTGAGCTATTGTTAATTCCTCAACCAATTAGGAAAGGTCGTTGGCTCGATAGTCACGCTGAATGGGTTTTGAGTGTACATTCCAATAACTTCAAATAAAATATGATGCCCAACAATGGAGTGTATATATTAAACACATTTCCTAGGGGTGCCGAGCAAAAGAAAATGAACTGGACTTGATCCAGTTAAACGCATTGCATTCAATGTTTTCTCGGTTTTCAGCGACCCATAATTTATTTTAAAAACTCTCAACATTCTAGTAGATTAGACTAGACTAGAGATTGACGAAAATGGAGTAGGTATGGAGGAGATACATTTCAAGTCCACAGAGATGTTGTTGAAAATGGGGATTTGAAGGGAGAAGTGGATATGGACATTGGCATGGCGTACTACCACAGAAAATTGCTGGTCACCTGCACGACCAGGGACATTTGTACCCACGAAACGTATGCAATATAAAAGCAATACAAGTCTACACGACTTAATCACTACTATTGCTTCCTCTTGGTCATCTTCAGCAGAGCTAAAAACTGATTTTCTCTATGGAGAAAAGATCTAGAGAGGATTAGAAAATGGTTGATGCATTAGTAGTAGAAATTGCAGGAAATTTGAAGGGCGAGAATCGATATGGCGAATAGAAACCAGTGCCATACAGAAAGAGAAGCATGATCAGTTATCAGATGTCAGATCATTCCCTGAGAACACGAATCATATATATCATGAGGCTAATAATGTAGATGTGCTAGTATTGTATGTAAAATTGTCTCCATTCTTTTCATTTTATTTAAGTAGGCCTTTTTATAACATAGAGGCATGGATTTTTTAAAATCATGGTTATAGAATCTGGCCTGGGTCAAATTTGGGAAAAATTTGGATCCAAATGGAAGAAAATTCTCAGTTTGGGATTATTCTACCATGCAACCACCAATTTTAATTTGGAAGGTAATTATCTGAAACATCTATACTTATCTGAATTTATAAAACAACTGATTCCAAGAAACAAATCGAGGCAAACAAAATAAAACAAGAAAAGTCTTTCATTTGAAACCAGAAAATCCAAGCTTGAAATGAGCTTGACAGTCATTTTGTTGTAAATAACTTGCACAAGCTGAGTCCAATATCATTAACTGAATCACTATCAATTCAATACAAATGTCAACTACTAAAAGAATGATTTCCAATAGTGAAAGATTTGAAATATTTATGATCCATCAAGCTATATGAGATTGTAGTTGTTGTTTTGTGACACACTTTCAGAATATCTAAAGGCATCATGACTTGAAAATTGCTTGGAATCCCTTTTCATAGTATGAAAGCTATCCAGAATTTGTGGAGTCAATGTGGTTCTAGATATTAAACAAGGGATCAACCATTGTCTTTAGCGACCCCAACCCGGGAGAACTGCTGATGTTGGATTGGGGTTTCAGTAAACATGCTGAAACTTCTAAAATAGTACTTCAAATTTGTGAAGTTGGATGGTTTGTATTCAGGGTGAAAAGTGATGGCCATGTTTCAAATCATTCAATTATTCCAGATATTGAACAAGGGATGAGATGATGTATATTTGTTTTTTATTTCACTGTATATTGCTCAACATCATAAACATGTTTTGTTGCATTATAGGTTTTGAATTTTTCCACTTCAAAACTCTGAGAGTACTTTATTCTCAGCAACAGTCCTGATTATTCTTTCAAAGTCAATGGAAATCTATTTGTGCATTAAAAATTTGTTTGAATTGGAATTTACATTATAATGCATCTTATCCATTTTCTCTTTTGGTGCTATCTGAAAGCAAAATCTTTTGGAAAGGGCTACACAATTTAACATCAGTTTCATGTATTTTATTGGTTTATCACCAGTGGCGTGCCTATTCGCAATTCATGCATATGTATTTTTGTTGGTAGATTTATCACATTAAAAAGCTATGTTGATAGCTTGTAAGCTTATTTGGAGACTATGTATAATAAAGGGAATTTACAAGTGCTAACCTAATTTTCATATGATGGATTATGGGATATTCTGATGAGATTTATGAAGCAAGGAAATCTAACTCTATTTTTTATTTTTTCTTAATGTTAACAAGTGTTTTATATAATGGGAAATTGTATTATTCCTTATAAGAAATTCAGAGTATAGAGGCATAAACGCTTTGCTGGAAGACACAGTTGGTTTCTTTGTTTCCATTTTCTAACTAGGATCATCATCTCAAAATAGATATCCATATCCAATTTGCTCAAGCACACATGAAAATCGTTTTCCTCCAAATCATGTAGATTGTTTGAGATGGGCATTCTCAATGTCATGTTGTCTAAGTATCTGAAAGGAAGCTACTTATATTGTAGGTTTATGGTTAAAGAACAAGTAAAAAATACAAGAATTGGTCATTCCATCACTCTTTTGACTTCTCCCACAACAGGAACGGACATTCGTATAGTGATGCATATCTTAATAGGAATGGAACTGCTACCGAGCATGCAGTTCATCATGTTAATGGGAACCACAACTGGATTACAACGACGTATGTTTCTAATGGAGTGCTCCCGCGCAGCTGCTTTTGATATGAAGAAGAAATCGAAGACAATCTTCGATTGTGTTTCGCTCTAAATAGGTAAATTTTGTAAACACGCTTAATTGAATTTTAATAATTTACGGTTTATTTTTGCACGCCAAAGATTCCCGAGCTTGAATGTGAATATATATATATATATATATATATATATATATATATATATAAACAAATGTTTTTTCACTAAATAATAAATTTTCCCAACATTGCTCGTACCTAAGTCAACATTCTGAATGTGAATTTATATATATATATATATAAACAAGTGTTTTTTCACTAAATAATAAATTTTCTATCTTCTTGGCATTGCTGGTACTTAAGTGAACATTCCTCATACCTAAATGAGCAATTAGCCAGATATAGTGCTGCTCCATATAGAACCATTCGGGCAATGTAAATATATGCAGTGTATTATCTAGAAATATATAAAATAAAGATTGTGAATTACCTTTTTTTAGCTTGTTGGTGTAGACAGGCGCTTGTTATTGCTCGATACAGAACCATTCGGCAAAGTAAATATATGCAATGCATTATCTAAAAATATATAAAATAAGATTGTGAATTACCTTTTTTTCGCTTGTTATAGAATGAAAGTTGTAAAGTGCACAGGCTCGTCTGCTACCAGAAGTAAGTAATTAAGCAATTTGCATCTGATAACACTGATATAAAAGTAGACAAAGACTTGGTTCTCATTTTTCTAATTTGTAAATACCAATTACAACTAAAACACTAAAGGCCACCTAGATATGCTATTAGGTATAATTTTTAATTGAAATATTAATAAAAGTGGGGAGATTAGGTTATAATAGCATAACCACCTAATATGTGGTCTAGGCCACAAGCTATGAAACAATATATAGACATTGTGCTATAGATATTGTGTCTGTGTCCAAAGTGTTTGAGAGGTGATATGGCTTGGCACATGACGTTAGACATAATATTTAGCATGTCCTAATTCATAAGACATGTTTTAGGCACATGTCTATTTATAGTGGCCAGTACCACTAACCAACTATTAGATTCTTCCCTATTGAGTGTGGCAATTATTCACAAAATCCTGGGGAAACACAATTTGTTCTTTGGTGACATGGCATCAATTGGAAATGTGGTTGTTCCATAAACACCCAGCAATAATACATTTATTGCGGTGAATATTGCTCGCAAAAAAATGTCTCTTTTGTTCACACGATAACTTAGTATTTATCTACTCAACCAACAGGTTGCATCTTAGAGCAATACAAGAAGTTTGACACAATTATTCAACTCTTTTATAGTTCAAGTGCCACATATTGTCTTATGAATGACTTGACATGTTGCGAATGCCTTCCATTTTGACAAAGACACCGGTGATCAATAGTTTGCAATCCTTATTGTATACGAAGATTGAGATGGCGATCTTGGAGCAGTGTGTGTAAAACAAGTATAGGTCTTCGTGGTCTACATGCATTGTCTTGCATATTTATCAGCTTAAGGCTTATATGGATATTATCGTTGAATGTAATTTCTTCGGAAGGCAACCCTAACTTCTGGAACACAATGCAACAAATAAGGGGTGTAAAATGGGATTTGAATAACAGGGTCCATCTGAAGGCTCCATTCTCAATTTGTTTGTCTACTCTTTCTACTAAAAACACTCTTGCTTAAACTAATTTCTTTCCCCAGAATTAGCAACCTGGTGCTAAGCACAGATTAGTCTTCAAGTTTGTCTAAAGAACCATCATACATTTACGTTAAATTTGTAGGCATTTGGTGGCATCTTTATGACAGCTATATGAAATATCTCTCAAATAATTGCGGTTAATAATAATAGTGCAGAATTGCAAGAAGAAGAAATTGTTTTGACCTTATACAAAATAATGAAGAGCATTTGTAAATCCGCTGTTGCACTAAGTTTGAAGGAATACATTATGTATAGGCTTGTCCAGTCAATTTAATAGGCTCAGTTAGTTATATAATTAGGGGTGCCAGCATAACCCTTTGCCAATGAAATAACAGGCCTCTAAATGCAAACCCTGGGTCAGTGTTATTTGCAATTCCTCCCACATTAAATATATCTCTCTACTTTGATCATAAGATGTATACAATTATTTTAAGCATGATTTGGAATTTTTTCAATCATAATAAGACTTTTGGGAAAATCTACTACTGAGAAGATCGAACACCAAGTACATACCTGCACTCAAGTTCATAACATGCTACGCAGGGAGATAACTGATATTGATCACCAATCATTATTAGATGTTGAATGGTCGGTTCAAGCACCGCGAGCAGTTGAGGTTCCAAAATCTTGGAAGCTTCTTCAACAAAAATAATTGATGGTTGAAGCTTTTTAAGAACATCCAAATACAACGCTGGTCCCTGCAACGCTTAGTGAAATCAAAAGTTTATTATAATCCTTTGGATTTTGCTTCGAAGTTCTAATTTAATCTTAAAATAACATGAGAAAACTTATAGTGGTTGTCATACCCACAATCTGTGACTCTCGAAGCACTTTTAGCTGTCTTAGCTGATTGATCTCCTTTATGACCCCGCAAATTTCAGTGTATTCAGTCTTGATATCTGTAAATCCTTTTCATAATTCGCTTGGGTGATCACGTGTACTAATAATACCCTAAGGCTTTCATTTAAATGCCATGGATTCTCGTGTAGCAGCCACTGGTACCTGTCTAAATCTATCTGCAACACCGACACAACTTAACAAAGTAAATTTTGTATTAGGAGGG
Organism: Pseudotsuga menziesii; assembly: GCA_001517045.1. Classification (NCBI taxonomy): domain Eukaryota; kingdom Viridiplantae; phylum Streptophyta; class Pinopsida; order Pinales; family Pinaceae; genus Pseudotsuga; species Pseudotsuga menziesii. The sequence continues at coordinate 607,998 of LPNX010631675.1, forward strand.
CGAGGTTTAGGCACTTAAATATAAAAAGGATCTTGATCAATATTAAGTCACTATCTTAATCTCGATCAATATAAAGGATCTTGATCTTGATACAAAGGTTTTGCAGGCTTACATCCATATTAAGTAGCTTAGACCCACCAGAGGACCAGCTACCATTTGCTTCCTTTCTGCAAGGAAAGAAGTCCTCTTTCAACCATGTCTCATTTCTGGTTTCATGATTACTTTGAACGTCTATCTCTTCCTCGTACTCTTCCAAATCACTTGTTTCCTCATTACGGTCTTCGGATCTGGTATCACCAGTATTGGTGTACCCAGTCTCGTCCAATATTTGCAATGGCTTAACAGTAGAGAAACAATTTTCTGCTAGTTTGAAGGTCTCCTTCTTGGGTATCCATTCCGTGATATTTTTTAAGAGAGTTCTATACAACAAGGTCACAAGATTTCTAGTTTCCTGACCCGCTCTGCTAAGGCCGCCTCGAATAAATTCCTGAAGGGATATTTCTTGGGGAAAATGCCCTAAGATATCTTCACCAGACTCGGTCTTAGAAACCAGTTACCTGACTTGTTTATCGGGCATGTAATTCATTAAGGATTCTACATTTAAAAAGTTGCTTTCTCGCAGCTCCTGCAAACCTATTTCCATCTTTGCTTGCAGTTTTTCCAACTTAAGTTTACATTCAATCCAATCAGAACAATGTTCGTTCATTCCTCCAATTTTAGAAGATAAATTGTGTGGCATCAAATCGGGTTCCTCACTTCTCCCTCCTATCCTCACCAAATTGGGACAGAATTTCAAGCAGGATAATAAAAAATGATCCAACCCATGATTTTTTTATGACATGACAAGTGTAGGACCGGGAGACAAAGTATTTCCTGTCAATAAAAGCTCCATTATCTTTACACCCACGTAATATTTCCCTGTTTATTCCATTGCCAGGAGGCACACATATTAATGCTTTGTATCTAATTTTACTCAATGAAGCTTTCAACATATATAGAGCTAATCTCTCACTTCCTAAAAGGAAAAATAGAAAAAACTGTATACATAAAAGATATATATCTTTGGTCAATTTAGCCATAAGCCTTCATTACCCAGAGAGAGAAATAGGGGAATCGTTTATGTATATTACCCATTATAAAGGTCTGTATAGTTTGTTTAATTTTTATAATTTTATGTTTAAATATAAACAAAAACAATAATTTTTTTTATTTATGATAGGAAAAGTTTAAGTGAATACAGGCCTTAAGCCAGGGTTCTGAAAATTTATTTATGCAAATAAAAATACTCTGATGAATCGTGTTGATTGTGCAATGCAATGAAAATAAAGAGATAATTTCTGTTGACTGTGTAATGCAATGAAGTTAATTATGAATTAACCTGCAATGAATATAATTCTGAATAAACCGGAGAACATCACATATTCCCAAATACATACCTGCTCCCGACGGTCCCTGAATAAAAACTAGTCGATTTCTTAGAGCAAGTTTAATTGCATTAATTTGACTGGCATCGAGCTTAGGTTTATAGCTAGATTTTAGAAAATTGTCCAACTCATGGATTTGACCTTTGATGGTGTTTGTCTCATTATATTCTTGGACGAATTTTTTTTGCTTCCTTGTAGCCTTGGACACTGGAAAGGCTGGACATAAAGCTCAGGCTTTTATTTTCCTTTGTCGGGCTTTTATTTTCCTCCTTAAATAAACATGACCAGTTAAAAGTAGTCGTTGGACTGGGATAATCTCGAGGCTTATTCGGCCATTTCGCGTATACAAGCTCTTCTATGAAAGGAAAATTGTCTGTATCTTTCTCTTGCAATGCTTTTAATACAGGTTGATAGGCCTTGTAAAATGTAGGGCTTTCAACTAAAACAATATCAGAGGTGACCGCCAAAAGTCGACCAATTGCTTTGATCTCGACGTCTCCCGCACTGCCTTTTACATCGACAATCCCTACAAAGATGACCATTCCTTCTCTCCAATCCTCGCAATTAGACGCAATGCCCCAAATTGGGGAATGAAAGTTACCACCATCATTAGAGAGACACAGAAGGCTTCCTGACATTGGACGCTTATTATTCTTAAGCTTCTCAACCTGTATTGCCACAGTTATTCCAGAATAGCTTCCACCAAAATGGATTCCCAGAACAACACCATTTGTCCAAATCCTAATATTCCTTCCATTCCACCGCGACTTCTTCCTTAGCACAGAAATACCCTTTTTCAGACCCCAAAGCAGTTTGCTTGGAGTAATCGAAAATAAGTGTCCATGTACACATCAACAGAGCCATAGCTTCCATTCTCCTTAACAGAAGGAAGTGCCTTCAAACAATTTTCCAAAGCCATCTCATATGTTCGGCTACCTGCAATTTCAGGTAACAATGGCATTTTATTCCATGAAAGATTAGAGTCTATTCCGGAAATTGCATTACCCGACTGAGCAGTGAGAAAATCTAGAAAGAATTGACAGTGGCAACCAATATGTTGTCCACTCTTTGTTTGAAGTACCATATCATTCAACAATGGAAGAACATTAGAAACTGTTTCAGGACAGTGTTCTGCCAGGGAAATCAAGAACTTCTTGAGTAGCTCTTCTGCTGTAGCTGAGTTGAATATAACTACACCATACTCTTTCAAAGACCAATGCAAGAGAGCAGTACCACGGAAAAGCTTATAAAACTGCTTTAACCTCGCAGTATATAATTTTGCTTCTTTATGATGAGAGATAACGTTAACTAACTCTAATACCGAGTGTAGAAGATCAAAAGGTGGCTTCTGAAAATTTAGGACTTGCAAAAATCCAGCTGGGCATTTTGTAATCTCTCGCAAAACACTGCTTCCCGTGCTAGCTTTGCTTTGTTCCAAAAATGTATACAAGTAAGAAGCTAAAGATTCCAAACTTCTAGGATTGCACTGCACTAGGCAACCATAAATTGCCCTCGGCCTGTCTGGTGATTCATTGGAAACAAATTCAAAAATATCTCCAGCTTGCAGCTGGAGCATGCAGTATCTACATTGGAGGCGCCTGCGAATCTAAAATAGATGTTGTTTGATGGAGCTACAGTTTGAACGAGAGCAAGGAAGCCATAGCCTTGTTTCAAATCCAAATTTAAAACCTTGCCCAACTATAATGCAACCGACATGACCTGCAAACCAAAACTAAAACCATAATGCAACAGGTATTACGTGCAACATTAACATATTAAGTTACATTAACATCTTAAGTTACAGGATACTATTACTAGCGTGCTACTGATTTATAATACCGTAAATCTATAAAGGTTGCTCCAGCTGCTTAGAATCGTACACTCCATGTGGAAGTTTGCATGGAGGTAGATGCATGCATGCACTTAGACTACATCTAATACACAAATCTCTGCAAATCTCTGTCAAGTCAAAGCCAATAATTATTATAATTGTTTCTTACATCAACTCGCCGTTGGGTCTTGGGACACAAAATCCCATACCGAAGTCACCTACACAGAACCAATAAGAGTGAAGTTAAATCACAATTTAAAAATGCCAAAAATAAAAATTATTCCTAATTATTACAAAAACATTGAAAAAGCAAAAAAATTGAACCTACCTTGTGAATTAATCTACCTCCGTGATTCATATATATCCCGTATAGGGGACATAATAAGGAACTTTAATTTTTATATATAGTATTTTTAATCAAGTATATAATTCAAACATATAATATTTTTTTATCAATAAACACATAAAATTTATTTATATCTTATATAAAATTTTAACTAGTTTGGATATCATCATTAATTTTAACTGATTTAATAAAAAAAATTAAATAATATTTAAATAATTAAAATTTGGTTTTTTAAAATTGGTTTTCAAAACTTCGTTTTGATATTCTTTCATAACCATATGACTAAACTCGATCAATTTATAAAACTCAACAAAGTTATGTTTGAATGGGTTTGAATCCTATTATAACTTATGTATTTTTTTTTGTGATTATAGTTTTTATTTAAGATTTTGATTTAAATTGATATTATAACTTTATTTTTTCCACTTATGTATATTTTTGTGATTCTAGTTTTTATTTAAGAATTTGATTTAAATTGATATTATAACTTTATTTCTAATAAATCTTAAGTTTTAAGCGTGTTTATAAAATAAAATTTACCATAAAAACAATAAATATATATAGTTAAGTGATTATAATTTTTTTTTTAAGATTTTGATTCAAAATGATATTAAAACCTGTGGAGGTGTTGGAATAGGTATGCAGCCAGGTGGAGCATGTACAAGCCTGTGGATAACAGGTAGATGTATGCAGTCATTTTTAATTCAATTATTTTAATATATGCAATTTGTATTCTTTAGAGGTAGAGGTGTTGGAATAGGTATGCAGCCACGTGGAACAGGTACAAGCCTGTGGATAACACGTACATGTATGCAGTCATTTTTAATTCAATTATTTTAATATTTAAAGTAAAAACATTAATAAAGTCTTTAAATATGGAGCTTTTAAATATAGACATTATGAAAATATGCCCAGATCAATTAAATACGACCACTCATTTATTTGAAATTTGTCAAAGATCAGATTATGTGAGCACTCATTTATTTGAAATTGAAAATTCTGCCACCTTCCCTCCCTGCCTTTAATTAAGGACTCATTTATTTGAAATTGAAAATTCTGCCAGCCCTCCATCCTTTGGTGTCTTGAAATAAGACGCCCATCCACATCCACATCCACATAGTGGATAAAAAAACAAGTTAAAAAACCAAAAACAATTAATATGACTCTTAAAAAATGTGAATATGGCATGTGCTAATAAAAGATACGCTAAAAAGACGAACATCATCGATATGCAAACAATTAATATAAAGATATATGCTAGTAAAAGGACAAACAGTTAATATATACAGAGCGTCGCCTTCCACCTACAAAAGTAATGAGCCAGCTTGGTTGTTGTTGGTGATGAAGGAAATATATATATTGACAGCTAGTAAACGCTGCAACAACCACCTTCGGCTTTACGCAATGGTCATGGAGGACGCGGTAGGAGGATCGCTCTTTGTTGCAATGTGTTTAGCTGCATTATGTACTGTTTCTGTTTCAGCTGCCTGCTTTTACGCAACGCCGAAAGCACCCAGTCGAAGGTGGCCTCTCCTCGGCTTCCTCCCTTACCTCATTTACAATTACTGTATCAATGCTTGTTTCTACGACTCGATTACGCATCTTCTCATTCTGAGGGGCGGCACTGTCACGCATCTGATGGGGGCATGGAGTAAATTGGTTGTGACTGCAGATCCTGCTAACGTGGAATATGTTCTGAAGACAAGTTGCCATAACTTTGTGAGGGGCGACTATTTCAGGCAGGTCTTTCGTGACGTTTTCGGCGAGATTGCAATTTTCGTTCAAGATGGAGAGATCTGGAAGCGAATCAGGACGACCGTGTCGCCCATGTTTGCCTCCCCGAGCTTCCGAAACGACGTTAACGAAACGACATCCAAGCTGGTGAATCAGAGGGTTCTTCCACTGTTCCAACGCGCCGCTAGAGAGGGCATTGCCCTTGATCTGGAGGACGTTTTTCATCGCTACACCTTCGACAGCATCTCTAATTTCGGGCTCGGCTTCGATCCGGGCTCTCTGGCCCTCGACCTGCCGCCTATTCCTTTCGCGGAGGCGTTTGACCGGTCTATCCAGGTATCCATGCGCCGGTTTCTCGCGCCGGAGCTTTACTGGAAGACTCTGAGGTTTCTGAGCTTGGGGACGGAAAGGCAGATGGTCAAGGATCAAAGAGTCGTGCATGATTATGTTGCAAAGATCTGTGCAGCTATGAAGAGGAATGAAATGCAGGCACAGAACAATTCCACAGACGGCCAACCGTGCCGCCCTTCCGGCTTTTTGCCCTTGTTTCTCCAGGCGGAGAATGAAATAAAAGGGGACGTGTTTTCTGAGGAGTTGAGAGGCACCTGCGCAAGTATCATAATGGCGGGTAGGGATACGACGGCCACGGCGCTCGCCTGGTTCTTCTGGATCCTCCAGCAGCACCCGCGCGTCGAACATAATATTTTGATGGAGCTGAAAGGCATCATAAACCGGAGATCTCAGACATCAAAAGACCAAATCGACCTGGACCAGTTTAGTTTGGATGAATTGAAAGAGATGAATTATTTGCAGGCGGCACTGTCGGAATCTATGCGACTGTCCCCGCCGATTCCTGTAGAGATTGTAGAGGCTGCGAATGACGATGTCTTGCCGGACGGAACGAGAGTGAAGAAGGGGTCGAAGGTGTTGTGTTTCCTCTACGCCATGGCCCGAATGGAGAGCATTTGGGGTAAGGATTGCCGCGAGTTCAAGCCCGAGCGATGGCTCCAAAACGGTAAATTCATGACCAAGTCGGAGTTGATCTACCCGGTGTTCAGCCAAGGCCCCCACCGGTGCCTGGGAAGGGAGGTTGCCAATGTGCAGATGAAGTGGGTGACATCCTCCATTCTTCTTCGCTATCGTGTCAAAGCTGCAGTCTGCGGGCATAGCTGTGTCGTTCCAGCGTTCGGGATGATGTTGGGCATGAACCCCGGCTTCCATGTTAGAGTCTACACGCGTTAAACGTCTCTTCTACGTAATTACGATTATCTAGTTTTCTATGGAGCTGAACCTGTATCTGTATTTTCTATGGATCTGAACCTGAGTTTTAAGAGAGGAATATTATGTTTTTAACATATTTTATATGTGAGGTATTATGTAAGAAATAACAGGCATTGAGATGAGAATTAGCAGTAAAGAAAAGCACATGGTACACACATTGCGTTTAGGAGTCCGGATAGGTAAATCTCCATTCAATCATACTAGCAACAGCTTCTTGACACTCTTCGATCTGTTTGGGGCAGGTGGGGCATTTCTCGTGTTATTTTTCTATGTGCATATGTTTTTTTTGGAGTTGCTATACTGTTTGGGCTAATTGCGGGCGGGTATGCATTTGGTTACTTTGGCCCTGTAGCGGAGTTCAGTAAGTCTAAGAAAATCTGTATTTGAAAAAAAAGGTCTGGCTTATATTAATACTATATGAATTTAAAAAAAAATACTATTAATACTATATGAATTAAAAACAATATACAGCAGGAAAACTAAATGGTTTGGTTTATATAGCCAGGATTAGGGTTAATATCATTTGTTTTAAGAATGTGGGATTCAAAAAAATGAAATTTTTTTAATGCATTATTATTAAATTTATATGAGATGGATTTACATAAAATATTACTAAGGTATGAATGTGAGAGTAAAAAAAAACATGTAAATAATCATTACAAATTGTATATAAAATATTTTACACTAAATTTTAGTATTTTTATATGGAGGTGGATAGAAATACGTAATTAGTTAATATTATCTTAAAGCTTTTTATATCATAAATTTCTTTTTTTTATTAGTTTTATGAATGTGGTGGAAAAGAGAAATTTTGGAGGGAAAATTTTGAACAAAAAATGAGGGAAGTTTTGGGGGGGAAATTCTATTTTCATAGCTTTATATAAGATTGTTGGTTGGCAATTGCACCATTTCATTTCCTTATCTATGGTTGGAAATTGCACCATTTCATTTTCTTAACTATTAAGATTTTTCTATAATTCTATCTTTTAGTGAGAAGTCATGGACTTATCTCAATGAAATTACAATGTAAATGACTATATTAGCACTGCAAGCACTGTAATCGAGCATGTTGTTCAAGAACTTCCAAATTCTGAAGATTTTGAAGACATTAATAATGATGAGCAAGAATGTGATGCTGATGATGATGGTGATGAAGATCTTCCTCCAAGTGGAGATCCTAAAGACAATAAGCAAGATGGTGACAATTTTCATCCAAACAAGGATTTTCAAGAGACCAATGATGATTTTCCTCAAAGCGAGGATATTGATGGGACTCGTTATGATTTTGCTGAGCATGCATGGACCAATAAAGATAATGGTTATGTTCATAGAAAGAATTCTAACGGGATGGATGATGATTTTCCTTCAAGCAAGGATTTTAATGGGACCAATGATAATTCTCCCTCATTCTTCTCCTAGCTGAAAGGATTTTAATGTGACAAATTATAATTTTCCTCCCAGCAAGGATTTTAATGGGACCAATGATGATTTTTCTCCAAGTGAGGATCTTAATGGGACAAATGATGATTTTGGTGAGGACGAAGACATCAATAATGGTGAAGATGATTTTCCTCACAGAGAAGATTTCAATGGCACTGATGATGAGTTTCCTCCAAGCGAGCATTTCTATGGCACCGATGATGATTCCCCCCCACGCATGGATTTCAATGGCAATGATGATGAATTTCCTCCAAGTAAAGATTTCAATGGAAAAGGTGATGACTTTACTCCAAGTGAGGATTTCAATGACACCGACAATGATTTTCCTCCAAGTGACAATTTCAATGGCATCGATCATTCTGTTGATGATGAAGCCGCCAATGATGAAGACAATGTTTCTCTTCGGTGTGTGCAAGAAGTTGAGGGTCTCTTTTGGCACGTTAGATGCAATACAAAACTGAAAAAAAAGACATCCATCAACTTGCATGGATATTTTGAGACACTTACATAATGAATCTCGTGATTAGTAAAAAACAAGAAATTTAGGAAATTGAATGACCTTTCCAAATATATAATTTTTTTCTATTGAAAAAGCTGTTAACTATCTAAAGTTAGATATTTTTTAACGGGAACTTTTTATTTTTGGGACAAATTATAAGGTATATGTTTTTGTGGGTGCAGCGTCTGAGTGTCTAAATGATGGAATAAACTTACGAAAACCGGTATACATATAGAGAACATATAGGACTAGTGCACGACTATTTTTCCAATAATAAAAATAATATTTTTAATTTTTTTTTAATTATCTAAGAGATCAAACCTTGAAAACGGTACGTCAATTGTGGGTGCAGCATTTGAATGTCTTAATGCAATTATTTGGAAATGGGTTTTTTATAGCATGTAGAGGTTGGTGTTCTTTAGTGCACCATACAATTGTTTTTTAAAATTATTGAGAAACGAAAGAGATATGGACGAAACACTAACAGTGTGTTTTTTGAGTTGAGGAGTGATGACAGAAGATAAATAAGAAAAAAATAGAAAAAATATGTATTCTTGTTAAAATTTACATATTTAGAATCTGCAAAAAAAACCATATCTTTTTCTAAAATCTCATAAAAAATGGAGGTGTGCAGCATAATCAGATGAACCGCTAAACACGAGCATATTGAAAATTTGGATATAATGCTAAATTATCCATGGTTTATCATACTCCAAGGCATAGGCATGTTGAATCCGAAGCAAAGTACGAAGCAGACACATAGGCATAAGAATTCCATGAAAGCATGGGTGGAAGCTTGGCCTTATCATTTGGAGGGAATAGATTTTTGAATTTAAACACAACGCGAGCGCGATTTAGTAAAGCCAAACGCGAGCGCGTTTTATATAAGTAAACCGTGTTCGCGTTTTAAATAATCAAAATGCGAGCGCGTTTTATCTAGTGAAGACGAGGGCGCATTTTAGTTAACATCATCTTCATCATCATCATCATCTCTTCCAAGAAAGGATGTTACAGGCACCAATGATGTCAATGTTGAATCTCAAGAGTTCCCTTTTCTTGAAGAATTTAGTGGCACCAATAGTGTTGATGGTCACATTGATCGATCCGAAAGTGTTCAACTTATAGTAATCATGACAATTATTTTCATACTGAATTTGGTGAAGATATTTTCAAAGAGGGTGTTCATATTCCTCACAATGAAAACATTCATTCTAATGAGGATGTTGTTACACACATTATGGTCCAGAAAATGCAAAGACACAATCCAACAATAAGTAGGAAATGCAAATTTCAATATGCATATATTAATATTAACATTATTGTTATTATAATTATTAAAGTTAAATAATCAATATAATTACAAATATTTAATAAATAAAAAATTAACATAAATTTTCCATAATTTAATATATATATAAATAATTTTTCTTTTTTAAAAATATAAAAATATATTTTTAAATTAATTACTTTAATTTTTATTGTTGGAGTATAAAAATATATTCATAAATTAGTTTAAATCTTAAAAAATTTAAATTAAAGTGAACAAGTTACTTGAAAGAAATTTGTCATAATAATAATAAAAATTAAAACAATATATTTTTATTTATAAAATATAATTAAAATTATATTTTTATTCATAAAAATAAAAATAAGATGTATTTTTTATAAAAACAAAATAAAATTTATCATAATAAAAATAAAATTAAAACACCTTTCTCGGAATCAAATTGAGCTTGTAGATCTCATAATTATAATAGTTCGCAAAACTTAGAGAAATTCACATGTCATCTCAACTTTGAATTTTTTTTAAAAGGACTTGTAATCATATTTGAAAGATTGTTAGCCATTACCAATGTCTCAATACAACTTTCAAATGAAAAGATATTATTGAGCTAATAAACTTGTTTAGTGCATGTAACATTTCTTAATTTTGTAAAATAAAAATAAAATATTTATTGTATGTAATATTATAAATTATTATATAATATTTAAAGAGATGTCAATACTTATACTTTTTTTTGTCATGTGTTATTGTTGTCATGTATTTAAATTATTATTAACTTGTTTAAATGGTGATCTATTGACATGACATTTCTCTGTGACATACAAAAATTGCCTATATTTAACTTGTTGTCATAATACAGTTTGTCGTTGTCGTTCGTTGTTTGAATTCTAACCCTGAGTTGCACAAGGGATGGATCATGGTCTTACTTGGTCGTTATGACTAATGCATGATTCCTCCATTTTACTTATATACAGGCTTTGAAGTACCTCAACACTACAGAAAAATGACAACTAAGGTTTAAGATGCCATAAGCAGAAACGACGAACAACACTAAGGTTTAAGATGCCATAAGCAGAAACGACGAACAATACTAAGGTTTGGACAAGGTGTTGATCCTAAACCCTTTTTATTCTTTAAATTTTAAAAGCCATAAAATAAAGTAATTATTTTTATATATTATAATGGTTCCATCCTCGTTATACTAAAATCCAACCCTTTAACAATACAGGTTGTGTCTCACATCAAAACATTGATATGCTAAGTCTTACAATGGTGAAAGTTGTCTAGAATTAAACTTTATGATGGGGTATAACAGTAATAGCGGTAAAGTTTGGTTGTAATAAGAACTATATAGATAGGGGGTGATGATATTCTAAACATAGCCATGGTTTGAATAAACCCTTGTCCTTGGTACTGACACACTAGTGAACTTAAGTGTGATGGCGAAAGGTAGGGTATGAATCATAAACTCGCCCCCTCTCGGACCATATGAAAACGATCCTTATTCCAGCTGTTGGCATCTTATGTATTGTAAAACCCTAGAGGTTTTAATGTGCTTTGAACAGTGTGCTGGTCCTTTTTATATAGTTTTGGAGGAGTTTATCCATTCCCTCATTTTTTGAAAGGGATTTTGGCCGCTTGACCCTACTAATCAACTGTGTGTAAACAAAAAATGGGAGAACCACCAAACTCGGCCCTTACCACCTTTAGTCTATGCTTTCATTGATGGAGTTTACCATTGCTCTGTTAACTGGATATTTTTTGAAACTAAGAAGGTAAACCGTTAACTGTAGTCACCTTCTTGGTTTTCTTTTTCTTACATAACGATATAAAAGGTAGTTTAACTCCCAGCCCATGGATTGCATGTGCAGGGTTCTTCTCTGTGATGAGAGGGTGATTCGAGCTTTCGCTAAGAAGACCTCTCTTAAATGGGTACGACCCATGTCATTCCTTACGTGGCTTCAAACTAGGTTTTTGCGGTGTGTTTTCATAGCGTTGGGGTTTTCCACTTGGTACCGTGTTTACGAGGTGGAAGTGATTTATCACTTGGTATAAAATGTAATTTCTTTATTGCATTGGTATTTTATTACTGTGGAGTCTTTAGATGACCATGCCACTCTGTAATAATTTTGTTGGTTCTAAACCTTGTTTAAGGTTGTAAACACCCATATTGGTTTCGATACTTCAACTTGGTTTGTTTTACCAACTATCGACTGTGTAAAGTTCGGACTATAAAATAATCCTTACTTGGAGAGCTACATGATACTTCTATACTTATTGTTGTGAGTGCTTTTCTTTTGTTTTTATAAAATGCAGAATTTCAACTATTAGAGGAAATTTGAGGTGTAAAATAGGCCTCCTAAGAAAAATAATAAAATAATAGTTTAAATAATAAAATAATATTTATTAAATAATAAAATAATATTTATTAATTTTGGAGGAACAAAGAAAAAAATTACTTTTTTAGTTTGTATTATCGACATATCTCCTTCTGTTTCTACCCAAATTTCGATCATGAGAGCTCGTTGGATGCATAATTTAATTCCGCATCCAATGAGTACCCACACTGCATACTTTTGATGGACCCCACTACCCAAAAACAAGAAATACCTGGAAAAACGTGATGAATGTTGTACACTTACCTCATTCTAATAACAGTAAAAATGAACTTGTACACTTGCCTCATTCTAATTCATAGATGAAAAATCATAGATACTCCACACCAAAATTATATATTTCTAAAATATATAGGAATTTGTCACATGTGTAAAAAAATGTTGTAGATCCATGAAAAGAGTAATAAGTCTAGGTGACAATTTCAAATCATTCATCCCTAAGCACTATCTTAGCAGACCAAACATTTTAATTTCAAATCATTCATCCCTAAGCAAATGACAGTAGCACAAATTCCACGCTCCTTAATTGACAGCTAATGAAGACCAGACCAGATTCATAAAAATAATAGCAATACTGCAAACAATTTTAGTTTTTCATTACCGTGACTTCCTAACAAAATGTTATTAGAAGACATCTATGCAATCTACAAATCGTAGCACAGCTGAATTTTTTTTTATATTAGAAGACATCTATGCTATCTACAAATCGTAGCACAACTGATTTATTTTATTTTATTAGAATACATCTATGCTATCTACAAATCGCAGCACAACTGAAATTGATTTCTTGACCCCAATCTTTGTTATTGCTCGCCTGCTCGGCCATCAAATGATTTCAATTTCTATGATTTTTTTACACACAGTACTCAAATGGTATTTGATAATACAGAGTCATCAAATGGGCTCATAGATTTTCATGTACCATAAACTCGAGATAGAGGTAGAGGTGGTGGAGCTGAAATGGTAGAGGTGAGCACATTTTAATTCTTTAGAGGTAGAGGTGGTGGAATAGGTATGCAGAGGTGGTGGAGCTGAAATGGTAGAGGTGAGCACATTTTAATTCTTTAGAGGTAGAGGTGGTGGATTATGTATGCAACCATGTAGAATAGGTACAAGCCTGTGGATAACTGGTACTTGTACGCAGTCATTTTTAATTCAATTCTTTTTAATAAATGCAATTTAGAATAGGCACAAGCATGTGGATAACAGGTACATGTATGTAGTCATTTTTAATTCAATTATCTTTCATAAATGTAATGTGTTTGATTTTATATACATATAGACACTATGACAAATATGTCGTCGAGATCAATTAAATATGACCACTCATTTATTTGAAATCAAAATTTTTGCCACCCTCCCTCCCTTTAATGAACCACTCATTTATTTGAAATTGAAAATTCTGCCACCCTCCATCCCTTTGGTGTATTAAAATAAGACAAACAACAATTAATATAACTTTTAAAAAATGTGAATGTGGCATGTGCTAATAAAAGATAAGATGATAAAAAGACGAACATCATCGACATGCAAACAATTAATATAAAGATATATGCTAGTAAAAATACAAATAGTTAATATATACAGAGCATCGCCTTCTATGTACAGAAGTAATGATCCAGCTTGGTTGTTGGAGATAAAGGAAATATATATCTGTTGACTAGTATACGCTGCAACAAGCACCTTCGACTCTACCCAATGATCATGGAGGGCGCAGTAGGGGGATTAGTCTTTGTTGCACTATGTTTAGCTGCATTATGTATAGTTTCAGCCACCTGCTTTTACGATGTGCAGAAAGCACCCAGTCAAAGGTGGCCTCTCCTCAGCTTCCTCCCGTACCTCATTTACAATTACATGAATGGTTGTTTCAATGACTCGAATACGCATCTTCTCATTCTGAGGGGCAGGACTGTCACACATCTCATGGGCGCATGGAGTAAATTGGTTGACTACAAATCCTGCTAACGTGAAATATGTTCTCAAGACAAGTTGCCATATCTTTGTGAGGGGCGACTATTTCAGGCAGGTCTTTTGTGACGTTTTCGGTGAGATGGAAATTTTCGTTCAAGACGAAGAGATCTGGAAGAGAGTCAGGATGACCGACCGTGTCACCCATGTTTTCCTCCCTGAGTTTCTGAAATGACATTCAAGCTAGTGAAGCAGAGGGTTCTTCCACTGTTCCAGCGCACCACTAGAGAGGGCATTGCCCTTGATCTGGAGGGTGTTTTTCATTGCTATGCCTTCAACTGTTGGAAATATTAATCACTCATAGATCCGTACCTGACTCTTAGCTGACTCTGTCAGACTCTGTATCAGTCAAGATCTTGTCGGTCAGTCTGACAAGAGTGAATACTCCATGATTTGACAATGTAAACAAGTCGAATTAATTTATGAAGCTAAGTTGTTAGGTAGATAGTTATTACAGTCTTTAATGGAGAGTCAGTCGATTCATGTAGAAGAAATTTTCAGGTTTCCTATAAATAGAAGAAGAAGATTGTAAATTAAGTTAGTCACTAGACATAATAGAGAGACATAGGAACTTAAGGTGAGAAGAAGAGAGAAAGATAAGTTGAAGCTCAAGCTTCTGTGTATGTGGTTCAGTCGAAGTGATGAAGCTCTATAAAAGGATTAGTCGGTGAGTCGACAAGTCTGGATCGACAAGTTTGTAATACCTTTGTTATTTCCACACAAGTTATATATATGAAATAGTTCATGGTTGAATGCATGTTTATTTGGCCGCACAATATTTCTAGATTTACTTGTATAAATGTCTTTTACAATTACGGTTGAGTGAAAGAACAAGAACCCATAAATTTCTCACTCTGTGAAAGCTCCAGGTTTTACGACAAAGTGGTCGACTCAAGTCGTCCTACATTTTTGGGTATATGTTTTATAAGTTATGTTGGATTGTTAATATGTCCATTTTTACTTCATCTTACTCACAGGTGAAAAGCATTTGTAATTTCTTAAGTCTTTTAGATTAAGAAACTGTTGTAAAGGAAAGTATCCTATGGCTAGGGTTTAAGAGGCCATCAACGTACTGGGGTTGAAAGGTGGATGCAAATGGTTCTGCAAGTAAATACAAGCAAGATCAAAGATTAGAATGGTTCATACCTTAGCCAACGAAAGGTTGATCCAAGAATCCCTTCAATCCTCTTCTTGCTCCTCTTGCTCCAAGAGACCTGCAAAACGAATTATACCTTCCTCAAACCAATATGACCACATATAAAGCATTGATAATCAAATAAACATGAAATAATAATCTGATTAACATCATAATATGATCATAAACAGAGATTCAATCACACATTGAACAATTATTTGGGAAGAAGAAGGACATCCCATCTTTATTAATCTTGAAAACAAGTACAAGTATACCTTCTCTTCAAGTTCGGCACCTCACGAAACCTTGATCTGGTTCTGCTACTTCTCTTCTCCAAGGAACTTAGCCTCCAAACTCTGCAACACAAGGAGAATGCTTCTAGGGCAAAGGTGTGGGCAAAGAGAGCTCCAAATCCTCCAGCATAACAATGAAAATATTCAAGTCTCTTCTCATGGACCTCCCTACCTCTATTTATATTCTTAATGAAGAGTTAGGGTCGAAGACAAAGTAGTTACAACTGAAGGAGTCAGTTGCATAACTACCCAAACTACCGGAATTTCAAAATACGTATTTTTTTGACATTTTCAGAAGGTGTACGTGGGTTGCAGAAAAAACAGTCGCGTACACGAGGAGGCATACGCGGGTTGTAATGCAGAAAGTCACGTATTTAAGGCGTACGCGACTATTATATATATCAACTCGTGTACGTATGCGGGTTTCCTTAAGGAAACTATCATACACATAAAAAAAACTCATTTGTAGGGTATTTATGGGAATTTTCAGACTTTAATGTCTTCTAGAAAGTATTAGCTAACAAAAATACCTTTCCAATGGTGTAGAGATGAGGTCAAATGGAATTATAGAACTCAAGATATGGGTCCTCTAAGTTAGGTGTTTTTCAGTGACTTTCTTGAAGTGTCGTCATGGAAGTGTCGACATGCAATGAAAATATAGGAAAGTGGTCATAGGTAGAGATGTGTCATTTTGAACTATAACAGATGCCCCCTAATGTATGAGGTTAGAAGGGAAGACGATAGCGAAAATGCATTATAAAGGAAACAACTAAGTAAGGAGAGAGCAGAGAATCCAAGATCGAAAGACTCAAACAAAGGTACCTGAAAGAGAGATAAATGCCAGAAAAAACTGATCTCTGGGACATACAAGTCCATATACAAAACATCACCATAAATATATGGGCAGATCCAACATATGTATAACTAATGAAACTATCATGGTCGCTCAATATGCAAAAATGCGCCATATCAAATCTAAAGGAGTCATGGCCACAAATGAACAAGGTGGATCCATACTAAAAAATCGATCATAGCCACAAAAATACAAGGTGGATCCATACTCAACAATCGATCATAGCCACGAAAATACAAGGTGGATCTATATCTCATCAAAATGTCATATAAAGTGTGACAAGGTCTTCCGCAGCTTGGGCAATAGCAAATGATGCTACTGTCAGCCCAAGGTCTTCAATCCAAACCGCCCAAAAGGTACAAATCCTAACCATGCGAATAAAGGAGTTGAAGTCGAACATGGAGGAAACCGTTTGATTACCGGTCAATAATGAGAATTGTTAACAAATGCGAGGGAAACCACCATTAATGAAAATGGTCCCCAAGGCACCTAGTACATTCTAACAAGTGTGAATACTAGGACTTGGAGTCGAACACTTGAAGAATCCATTGAGTAGGAAACTTTAAGGTATTCCCACTACCCAATAGCGAGGGAAATTGCCACTGATGACTACAATCCCCAAGGTACTGTCATAAAATCTAAATCTCATTCCCAGAGCAAGAGGTGTTGCAGTCGATAGGAAGAGATCCATTAGAAGGAAGGCATTAAGGCATCCTTCATAATCCAACACAAAGTAAGTCAAAGACTAATTGGATCTGGAATTGGTATTGAATTTCACGACAAGAAACACCGAAGACATGATGTAATGAACTGATACTAGGGAATGGCCAACACAAAAGGTCAAGGCAATTGCAGAATGGCTGACAAAGGTTTAATCCTTGAACATTGAGCATGACACAAAAGTGGCTTAGGAATATTTTGACACAAAAGGACCAATGATACAAATCTGCAATGTAGGAGACAGTGACAGATTCCCCATATAATTGGAAAAGAGACCAACTGGAGGAGTAAGAAACTCTGAATCGGGATAAGGTCAAAATAGTAGGACCCAACTGTTGATAGACTCAAAACTGGTGCTTTGTTCAACGAAACAAGACTTGCTGCCATGATGTAAAATACATGTGAATGAACTTCCCTTCCCCTCTTTCTTGTAAAGGTTTAACGAGTCCAAGAAAGCAAACTTGGGACCATCTTCTTTTTTGTGAAGCTCAAAGAAAATATAGAAGAATGCTTGATAAAGCACTCATTCGTGGATTTTACGAGCCCGAACTAGTACATGCTTGACGATGTTTTCATAGTTTAGAGAGTCTGAAAATTTCAAAGAAGACTCCAGGGGGGTGATTTTTCATCCAATTTAGTCTCCTGAGGCCAAAAAAGTATAAAACAAACCATAGAAGAAATCTCTTAGCTTCCAAAGAAGTAAGGCGCACCTTTTTCATACTTAGTCAGGAAGGTCCGAAAAAGGTTAAATTACCACCTACCCAACGCTCCTTCAAAAGAAGCATATAGCCTGAGTTTTACGAGTGTGAAGGAAGGCAAGATCACTTGGAAAGATCCATTTGATTACGAGAAGTGGGGCTTACAACAACAAACTCGATGCTTTGTTCTTTAGGGTTTAACGAGCATGACAAAGATATAAAGTACACTCAGAATATTTTTCATGTTTAGGCCCAGAGCACGAAAAAGAGAAAACTAAGTTCAGTTGGGTGTTCCTTTTCTATAAATTTAGTCCCTCAGGTCCGGAAAAGTGATAAACCTATGCCTGAGAATACTCTTCTCAATCCCGAAGAAAAGAGAGTGTTCCTTTCTCGTATTATTCCACATGGTCCGAGAAAGCGATAACCTACCACCAATGTGGATGCCCATTCACATATTCTTAACAAGCTTGAATGGACAAGTTTACTCAGCAGTCAAGTCTATTTTGAGGAGTCAGACCTGGGCCTAAATAAACTCAATACCTTTCTCGTGAAATTTTAACAAGTCCGGAAAATTCAACTCGCGGCCTCCTTACTGTTTTTAACGAGCTCGAAGGAGAGAAAAAAGAATGCTCTAAATGCGAGGAGACAAGTGTCATAGGCATGTGAAACTAGTTCCAAGTGGAAGGAACAAACCTATGCATAATGCAAGGAAATCGAGCAAGATAAGGACACTCGGGGAACGTCTCCTCAAGGTAAAAGGTGTCAAGTTGCAAAGGCAAAATGATATAAGGCTGGGCGATAATGAGAACAAAGATGAGGGCTTATACAATGAGCTAAAAACATGGAAGCCAACATCATGATCAAAAGCGCAAGCAGGATACATGAAAATGCAATTACAACTTGATCAACAACAAGGCGAGGTCAGTAAACAGTTGTGAATCCAACTAAGAATCCTATCTCCAAGAAACAACAACATCAGGATCATAATCAGAAGAAAAGATCCGATGCAAGTCACTTTGGCGGAAACACATGTGACTTTGCTATCTTCTACAAAAGGGAAAGTCAAGGAAAAATCAACCAAAGAAGATTCTATAGTACCAAGGCTCGAGGGTTTATAATCTTCAAGATCAACATCAGAAGGAGAGAAAAAATCAACAAGGGAGATAGAGTCTACAGGAACAAACTCAGTATCACGGGAGTTGAAAAATTCATAATAAAAATCAAACTCATCAGGATCACTGACTTGCTGTTGAAAGGAAGAGTCAAGAGACTCAACAATACCAACATAAGAAGAAAGCTCATGATTACTAGGCAAATCAGGGTTAGACTTAGTCACAACTGAACCAACATCCAAAAGAAGGTCAGACTGTATCAAAGACTCCAAGAAGATCTCATTTGAAGGAAAGAGATCATCCGAGATAGGAAACATGTAAAACTTTCAAATGGATTGACGAAGTGGAGAGCAAACTCCGTAGTCTGTATAGGATGACTCACCTGGTCAACTGCTGGGACCAAGTACCAAGAAGGTAAGCATGGAAACAGAGGTTGCTTCTCAGTAGAAATTGAACGCAAAGGACATGAGGCCACATAGCTCACCTGTGGTGGGGTAGTGTCTATAGAAACACTGGGAATCGATAAAGGAAAGACCTGGTCTCTAGTTGGGTCAGTAGATGGATTAAGAAAATCCAACTGATCGATAGTGACAATTTCTTCACCATGATTAAAGTACATCACATGAAAGAATGTTGACACCACAACTTGCATGTCATAGACATAATCACGTCCAAGGAGCATATTGAATTCCAAGGGGTCTTCTATCACCATGAAGTCATTTAAGACGGTCTTCCCACCCAAAGTAACAGGTGTTTGAGCAAGAATTCCCAATGATATACAAGTTCTTCTATCAAACGACAGTATTTGACTAGCAGTCGACACAAGGCTGGGAGATCCCATGCCTCGCCAAGCATGAGAAGACAAGATACTAACTGAGGCTCCTTCATCAACAATATAATGAGCAATCGTGTATGGTTCAACTTTGACCTTTATCTGGAAAGGTGCATCAGAAGGAAGGCGCGGCTCAACTAGGCTATCCCAATCAAAGGAAGCAATTCGAGAGCTTGGTGGGGGTGGATGTGAAACGAGTTCAGTGCCCCCTTTTTCAGTAAGTTTTGAACTGGTAGTGAAGAAAATGTAACTAGCAGACACTTCACTCTCCAAAGGAAGAGTGGGATTGATCGATGCTGAAATTGATTCAACCAATTCGTGAAAGTCACTCTTCGAAGGGAGAGTGGGATTGACCAAAGATGACATTGGTTCAATCACATCAAGATCACTCTTTGAAAGAAGAGTGGGATCGACCAAAACTAAGTTGGTTCGAACACTTAATTAACCAAAGGTTGAGTAGGTTGTTGAGAAACTATAGGTTGTTCAGGAGAAGGAAATTCTTGAGTCTTGGACCACACTCTTCGCACCTCTACAATAGCAGGGCACTGGTGAGTAATATGATCTCCCTCGCATAGCTTACAAGGGAACTTAAGTTTGCGCTTCGAACGGCCAGTTTTATCAACGATGTCAACATGACTAGCAGTGGATGACTGTTTTCTCTCAGCATGACTTGTAGAGGCTGAGAGTTTGACCCCACCATGACCACCATAGGATGGGTGACTGGGTCCAACCTGACTAAGAGAGGCTGGTTGTTGAGATACTTCAGGATGTTAAAAAACAGAATGACCTTGGAACCAAAGTCTTCGCACCTTCGCAATAGAAGGGAATTTATAAGTAAGGTGGTCTCCCTCACAAAGCTTACAAGGAAACTTGGGCTTGTGTTTTGAAAGGATAGTCTTTTCAACAGTGTCAACATGACTCACAGTGGCTGACGGATTGTATTCAGCATGAACCACAGAGGCTGAGAGACTGCCCCATGCATGACCTGCCGAGGCTGAGAGACTGGTTCCAACATGTTCTGTAGAGGTTGGATGAGCACCACCAGTATGAAAAACAAAGGCTGAATGGCTAGGATCAACATGCTTTGCAGCAGTTGAGTGTGTGCCCCCAGCATGAACTTCAGAGGCTGGGTGGATGGACCCAACATGACTTACAGATGTTGGATGGGGAGGTTCAACTTGAACATCGGAGGCTGAACGGGTGCCCTCAGCATGAACTATAGAGGCTAAGTGATTGGATCCGACATGAACTGGAAAGGTTGGAAGGATCCCACCAGCACGATGGATAGAGGCTGGATGGTGAAGATCAACTTGACTTGCAGAGGTTGAGTGCTTAGATCCAACATGATCTGCAGAGGTTGGATAGGTGCCCCCAGCATGAACTGCAGAGGCTGGGTGGTGAGGCTCATCTTGACCTGCAGAGGTTGAATGGGTTCCTCCTTGCTTATTTTCCTTCTTCCTATTCCTCCTTCTTTAACTCCTTTTAGACTACCGATTACTAGTATCAGTACTTTCACCGCATGAGGTAGAAGGAGGATGAGAATCAACTACAGGTGAAGGGGAAGCAGTGTTTTGATGCCCTTGATATAAGGAGCTTACTTGAGAAGCAACAGGAGCATTCAGGATAGTTGGACTGGAAAACAACCACACCGGTATCCCTAGGGTGAATCCAGGTAGATTCAGGGTGTCCATCAAGGGAACACCAACATTCCCCGTGAGAGTAATAGTACAAGGAGTTCCCAACATGGGGATCTCTTGGTTGGTGTTCAAAGGGGTGTTAGCCATATTTTCAAACTAGGAGACAAAGTCTGAGGTTGACAGGCAACCAAAATTACAAAGCACACATCTAAAGGCACACTAAGTATAGACAAACCACACAACACTCACTAAAAATTCCTAAAGCCAAACATAAAAACAGGTTTAACATACGCTTTCCAAAAGAAAACCGAGAGACAGATAATTGGCGTCCCTGTAGATGTTCTTAGGAATAAGCGGAGGAATCACCCACTGCCCTCCCACACCTTCTACCGGGGTTACCTTCCAAGCCCGTCCAAGGTCAACCAGAAATAGCCTTCCGGTGTACCTATGTATGAACCCTAGATGTCAAAGAGACTAAAGGCTACCTTAACTATATTGACAGTCTGGGGGGACAGTCGTAAGCTTGGTTTGTACGCATGGGCAGGGTAGCAAGGCCTGAAACCCTGTCTAAGACAGAATCCCCAGATGCGCAAAAACCTTGGTCTACACTTTGACAAGGAATCAGAGGGTTATCTCCTCAGTCCAAGCCTCCATGTGGCCTCATGCTTAACTCACGTTTGAGAGGAGCTTCCCAAATACAATCAACATAGAAAAGGGTATACCTAGTGATTGGCCAACTACATCTAAAATTTTAACACGTGTGGAGAGTTTAAACTCCCTAATCCACAAGTCTAGCCTAAGCTAGTTGGTGTATGACCCTATGAAATAAAACTTACTGATAATTTTTTAAATTATATCGTTTATTTTAAAAGGCTGTTATTAGTCAGAGGGTAAATGGCTTGAAACTTATGTGGTGTTTTGACTCAAATTTGAAACAAAATGACTAAACAAAGAGAAATGAAATGCAAAAAGCAAAAACTATTCTCTTTCTTTTTTCAAATAGAAAACTGAAAGCCACAAAAGAACAAATTCTTTTTTATTTTTAATTTTTTTAATTTTTTTAAAACAATGATTTGCCATGCAATCTAGACTAAAAACCTAATCTACATGCATATAAATCAAACATGTGTTTTTGTATTTTTCTTTTATAAATGAAAAAGAAAAACTACCTACAAACAAAAGTATACAGATAATAAGAACAAAGCAAAATGAACTTTGCTATACAACCACCAAACAGACTGTAGAATGCCCTAAATTCAGGCAGGTCTTTGGTGACGTTTTCGGTGAGATGGAAATTTTCGTTCAAGACGGAGAGATCTAGAAGAGAGTCAGGATGACCGTGTCACCCATGTTTTCCTCCCTGAGTTTCTGAAATGACATTCAAGCTAGTGAAGCAGAGGGTTCTTCCACTGTTCCAGCGCACCGCTAGAGAGGGCATTGCCCTTGATATGGAGGGTGTTTTTCATCGCTACGCCTTCAACTGTTGGAAATATTAATCACTCGTAGATCCATACCTGACTCTTAGCTGACTCTGTTAGACTCTGTATCAGTCAAGATCTTGTCGGTCAGTCTGACACGAGTGAATACTCCATGATTCGACAATGTAAACAAGTCGAATTAATTTATGAAGCTAAGTTGTTAGGTAGATAGTTATTATAGTCTTTAATGGAGAGTCAGTTGATTCATGTAGAAGCAATTTTCAGGTTTCCTATAAATAGAAGAAGAAGATTGTAAATTAAGTTAGTCACTAGACATAATAGAGAGACATAGGAACTTAAGGTGAGAAGAAGAGAGAAAGAGAAGTTGAAGCTCAAGCTTCTGTGTATGTGGTTCAGTCGAAGTGATGAAGCTCTATAAAAGGATTAGTCGGTGAGTCGAAAAGTCTAGATTGACAAGTTTGTAATACCTTTGTTATTTCCACACAAGTTATATATATGAAATAGTTCATGGTTGAATGCATGTTTATTTAGCCACACAATATTTCTAGATTTACTTGTGTAAATATCTTTTACAATTACGGTTGAGTGAAAGAACAAGAACCCATAAATTTCTCACTCTGTGAAAGCTCCAGGTTTTACAGCAAAGTGGTCGACTCAAGTCGTCCTACATTTTTGGGTATATGTTTTATAAGTTATGTTCGATTGTTAATATGTCTATTTTTACTTCATCTTACTCACAGGTGAAAAACATTTGTAATTTCTTAAGTCTTTTAGACTAAGAAACTGTTGTAAAGGAAAGTATCCTATGGCTAGGGTTTAAGAGGCCATCAACGTACTGGGGTTGAAAGGTGGATGCAAATGGTTCTGCAAGTAAATACAAGCAAGATAAGAGATTAGAATGGTTCATACCTTAGCCAAACAAAGGTTGATCCAAGAATCCCTTCAATCCTCTTCTTGCTCCTCTTGCTCCAAGAGACCTGCAAAACGAATTATACCTTCCTCAAACCAATATGACCACATATAAAGCATTGATAATCAAATAAACATGAAATAATAATCTGATTAACATCATAATATGATCATAAACAGAGATTCAATCACACATTGAACAATTATTTGGGAAGAAGAAGGACATCCCATCTTTATTAATCTTGAAAACAAGTACAAGTATACCTTCTCTTCAAGTTCGGCACCTCACGAAACCTTGATCTGGTTCTGCTGCTTCTCTTCTCCAAGGAACTTAGCCTCCAAACTCTGCAACATAAGGAGAATGCTTCTAGAGCAAAGGTGCGGGCAAAGAGAGCTCCAAATCCTCCAGCATAACAATGCAAATATTCAGGTCTCTTCTCATGGACCTCCCTACCTGTATTTATATGCTTAATGAAGAGTTAGGGTCGAAGACAAAGTAGTTACAACTGAAGGAGTCAGTTGCATAACTACCCAAACTACCCGAATTTCAAAATACGTATTTTTTTGACATTTTCAGAAGGCGTACGTGGGTTGCAGAAAAAATAGTCGCGTACACGAGGAGGCATACACGGGTTGTAATGCAGAAAGTCATGTATTTAAGGCGTGTGTGACTATTATATATAGCAACTCATGTACGGACGTGGGTTTCCTTAAGGAAACTCTCGTACACATAAAAAAACTCATTTGTAGGGTATTTATGGGAATTTTCAGACTTTAGTGCCTTCTAGAAAGTATTATCTAACATAAATACCTTTCCAATGGTGTGGAGATGAGGTCAAATGGATTATAGAACTCAAGATATGGGTCCTCTAAGTTAGGTGTTTTTCAGTGACTTTCTTGAAGTGTCGTCATGGAAGTGTCGACATGCAATGAAAATATAGGAAAGTGGTCACAGGTAGAGATGTGCCATTTTGAACTATAACAGATGCCCCCTAATGTATGAGGTTAGAAGGGAAGACGATAGCGAAAATGCATTATAAAGGAAACAACTAAGTAAGGAGAGAGCAGAGAATCCAAGATCGAAAGACTCAAACAAAGGTACCTAAAAGAGAGATAAATGTCAGAAAAAAACTGATCTCTGGGAGATACAAGTCCATATACAAAACATCGCCATAAATATATGGGAAGATCCAACATATGTATAACTAATGAAACTATCATGGTCACTCATTATGCAAAAAGGCGCCATATCAAATCTAAAAAAGTCATGGCCACAAATGAACAAAGTGGATCCATACTCAAAAATCGATCATAGCCACAAAAATACAAGGTGGATCCATACTCAACAATCGATCATAGCCACGAAAATACAAGGTGGATCTATATCTCAGCAAAATGTCATATAAAGTGTGACAAGGTCTTCCGCAGCTTGGGCAATAGCAAATGATGCTACTGTCAGCCCAAGGTCTTCAATCCAAACCCCCAAAAAGGTACAAATCCTAACCATGCGAATAAAGGAGTTGAAGTCGAACATGGAGGAAACCGTTTGATTACCGGTCAATAATGAGAACCGTTAACAAATGCGAGGGAAACCACCATTAATGAAAATGGTCCCCAAGGCACCTAGTACATTCTAACAAGTGTGAATACAAGGACCTGGAGTCGAACAGTTGAAGAATCCATTGAGTAGGAAACTTTAAGGTATTCACACTACCCAATAGCGAGGGAAATTGCCATTGATGACTACAATCCCCAAGGTACTGTCATAAAATCTAAATCTCATCCCCAGAGCAAGAGGTGTTGCAGTCGATAGGAAGAGATCCGTCAGAAGGAATGAATTAAGGCATCCTTCATAATCCAACACAAAGTAAGTCAAAGACTAATTGGATCTGGAATTGGTATTGAATTTCACGACAAGAAACGCTGAAGACATGATGTAATGAACTGATACTAGGGAATGGCTGACACAAAAGGTCAAGGAAATTGCAGAATGGCTGACAAAGGTTTAATCCTTGAACATTGAGCATGACACAAAAGTGGCTTAGGAATATTTTGACACAAAAGGACCAACGACACAAATCTGCAATGTAGGAGACAGTGACAGATTCCCCATATAATTGGAAAAGAGACCAACTGGAGGAGTAAGAAACTCTGAATCGGGATAAGGTCAAAATACTAGGACCCAACTGTTGATAGACTCAAAACTGGTGCTTTGTTCAAGGAAACAAGACCTGCTGCTATGATGTAAAATACATGTGAATGAACTTCCCTTCCCCTCTTTCTTGTAAAGTTTTAACGAGTCCAAGAAAGCAAACTCAGGACCATCTTCTTTTTTGTGAAGCTCAAAGAAAAGATAGAAGAATGCTTGATAAAGCACTCATTCGTGGATTTTACGAGCCCGAACTAGTACATGCTTGATGATGTTTTCATAGTTTAGAGAGTCTGGAAATTCCAAAGAAGACTCCAGGGGGGTGATTTTTCGTCCAATTTAGTCTCCTGAGGCCAAAAAAGTATAAAAAAAACCATAGAAGAAATCTCTTAGCTTCCGAAGAAGTAAGGCACACCTTTTTTGTACTTAGTCAGGAAGGTCCGAAAAAGGTTAAATGACCACCTACCCAACGTTGCTTCAAAAGCAACATATAGCCTAAGTTTTACGAGTGTGAAGGAAGGCAAGATCACTTGGAAAGATCCATTTGATTACAAGAAGTGGGGCTTACAACAACAAACTCGATGCTTTGTTCTTTAGGGTTTAACGAGCATGACAAAGATATAAAGTACACTCATAATCTTTTTCATGTTTAGGCCCAGAGCATGAAAAAGAGAAAACTAAGTTCAGATCGGGTGTTCCTTTTCTATAAATTTAGTCCCCCAGGTCCGGAAAAGTGATAAAACTATGACTGAGAATACTCTTCTCAATCTCGAAGGAAAGAGAGTGTTCCTTTCTCATATTATTCCACATGGTCCGAGAAAGCGATAACCTACCACCAATGTGGATTCCCATTCACATATTCTTAACAAGCTTGAATGGACAAGTTTACTCAGTAGTCAAGTCTATTTTGAGGAGTCAGACCTGGGCCTAAAGAAACTCAATACCTTTCTCGTGAAATTTTAACGAGTCCGGAAAATTCAACTCGCGGCCTCCTTACTGTTTTTAACGAGCTCAAAGGAGAGAAAAAAGAATGCTCTAAATGCGAGGAGACAAGTGTCATAGGCATGTGAAACTAGTTCCAAGTGCAAGGAACAAACCTATGCATAATGCAAGGAAATCGAGCAAGATAAGGACACTCGGGGAACGTCTCCTCAAGGTAAAAGGTGTCAAGTTGCAAAGGCAAAATGATATAAGGCCGGGCGATAATGAGAACAAAGATGAGGGCTTATACAATGAGCTAAAAGAATGGAAGCCGACATTAGGATCATAAGCGCAAGCAGGATACATGAAAATGCAATTACAACTTGAACAACAAGGCGAGGTCAGTAAACAGTTATGAATCCAACTAAGAATCCTATCTCCAAGAAACAACAACATCAGGATCATAATCAGAAGAAAAGATCTGATGCAAGTCACTTTGGCGGAAACACATGTGACTTTGCTATCTTCTACAAAAGGGAAAGTTAAGGAAAAATCAACCGAAAAAGATTCTATAGTACCAAGGCTCGAGGGTTTACAATCTTCAAGATCAACATCAGAAGGAGAGAAAAAATCAACAATGGAGATAGAGTCTGCAGGAACAAACTCAGTATCACGGGAGTTGAAAAATTCATAAGAAAAATCAAACTCATCAGGATCACTGACTTGCTGTTCAAAGTAAGAGTTAAGAGACTCAACAAGACCAACATAAGAAGAAAGCTCATGATTACTAGGCAAATCAGGGTTAGACTTAGTCACAATTGAACCAACATCCAAAAGAAGGTCAGACTGTATCAAAGACTCCAAGAAGATCTCATCTGAAGGAAAGAGATCATCTGAGATAGGAAACATGTCTAAACTTTCAAATGGATTGACGAAGTGGAGAGCAAAATACACAGTCTGTATAGGATGAATCACCTGGTCAACTGCTGGGACCAAGTCCCGAGAAGGTAAGCATGGAAACAGAGGTTGCTTCTCAGTAGAAATTGAAGGCAAAGGACATGAGGCCACATAGCTCACCTGTGGTGGGGTATTGTCTATAGAAACACTGGGAATCGATAAAGGAAAGACCTGGTCTCTAGTTGGGTCAGGAGATGGATCAAGAAAATCCAACTGATCGATAGTGACAATTTCTTCACCATGATTAAAGTACATCACACGAAAGAATGTTGACACCACAAATTGCATGTCATAGACATAATCACGTCCAAGGAGCATATTGAATTCCAAGGGGTCTTCTATCACCATGAAGTCATTTAAGACGGTCTTCCCACCCAAAGTAATAGGTGTTCGAGCAAGAATTCCCAAGGATATACAAGTTCTTCTATCAAACGGTAGTAACTGACTAGCAGTCGACACAAGGCCGGGAGATCCCATGCCTCACCAAGCATGAGAAGACAAGATACTAACTGAGGCTCCTTCATCAACAATATAATGAGCAATCATGTATGGTTCAACTTTGACCTTTATCTGGAAAGGTGCATCAGAAGGAAGGCGCGGCTCAACTAGGCTATCCCAATCAAAGGAAGCAATTCGAGAGCTTGGTGGGGGTTGATATGAAACGAGTTCAGTGCCCCCTTGTTCAGTAGGTTCTGAACTGGCAGTGAAGAAAATGTGACTAGCAGACACTTCACTCTCCAAAGGAAGAGTGGGATTGATCGATACTGAAATTGATTCAACCGCTTCGTGAAAGTCACTCTTCGAAGGGAGAGTGGGATTGACCAAAGATGAAATTGGTTCAATCACATCAAGATCACTCTTTGAAAGAAGAGTGGGATTGACCAAAACTAAGTTGGTTCGACCACTTAATTAACCAAAGGTTGAGTAGGTTGTTGAGAAACTATAGGTTGTTCAGGAGAAGAAAATTCTTCAGTGTTGGACCACACTCTTCACACCTCTACAATATTAGGGCACTGGTGAGTAAGATGATCTCCCTCGCATAGCTTACAAGGGAACTTAAGTTTGCACTTCGAACGACCAGTTTTATCAACGGTGTCAACATGACTAGCAGTGGATGACTATTTTCTCTTAGCATGACTTGCAGAGGCTGAGAGTTTGACCCCACCATGACCACCATAGGATGGGTGACTGGGTCCAACCTGACTAAGAGAGGCTGATTGTTGAGATACTTCAGGATGTTAAAAAATGGAATGACCTTGGATCCAAACTCTTCGCATCTTCACAATAGAAGGGAATTTATAATTAAGGTGGTCTCCCTCACAAAGCTTACAAGGAAACTTGGGCTTGTGTTTTGAACGGATAGTTTTTTCAACAGTCTCAACATGACTCGCAGTGGCTGACGGATTGTATTCAGCATGAACCACAGAGGCTGAGAGACTGCCCCCTGCATGACCTGCCGAGGCTGAGAGACTAGTTCCAACATGTTCTGCAGAGGTTGGACAAGCACCACCAGAATGAACAACAAAGACTGAATGGCTAGGATCAACATGCTTTGCAGCAGTTGAGTGTGTGCCCCCAGCATGAACTTTAGAGGCTGGGTGGATGGACCCAACATGACTTGCAGATGTTGGATGGGGAGGTTCAACTTGAACATAAGAGGTTGAACGGGTGCCCTCAGCATGAACTACAGAGGCTGAGTGATTGGATCTGACATGACCTGGAAAGGTTGGAAGGATCCCACCAGCACGATGAACAGAGGCTGGATGGTGAAGATCAACTTGACTTGCAGAGGTTGAGTGCTTAGATCCAACATGACCTGCAGAGGTTGAGTGCTTAGATCCAACATGACCTGCAGAGGTTGGATAGGTTCCCCCAGCATGAACTGCAGAGGCTGGGTGGTGAGGTTCAACTTGACCTGCAAAGGTCGAACGGGTGCCCCCTTGCTTATTTTCCTTCTTCCTATTCCTCCTTCTTTTACTCCTTTTAGACTATCGATTACTAGTATCAGTACTTTCACCACATGAGGTAGAAGGAGGAGGAGAATCAACTACAGGTGAAGGGGAAGCAGTGTTTTGATGCCCTTGATATAAGGAGCTTACTTGAGAAGAACCAGGAGCATTTAGGACAGTTGGAGTGGAAAACAACCACACCGGTAGCCCTAGGGTGAATCCAGGTAGATTCAGGGTGTCCATCAAGGGAACACCAACATTCCCCGTGAGAGGAATAGTACAAGGAGTTCCCAACATGGGGATCTCTTGGTTGGTGTTCAAAGGGGTGTTAGCCATATTTTCAAACTAGGATACAAAGTATGAGGTTGATAGGCAACCAAAATTACAAAGCACACATCTAAAGGCACACTAAGTACAGACAAACCACACAACACTCACTAAAAATTCCTAAAGCCAAACATAAAAACAGGTTTAACATACGCTTTCCAAAAGAAAACCGAGAGACAGATAATTGGCGTCCCTGTAGATGTTCTTAGGAATAAGCGGAGGAATCACCCACTGCCCTCCCACACCTTCTACCGGGGTTACCTTCCAAGCCCGTCCAAGGTCAACCAGAAATAGCCTTCCGGTGTACCTATGTATGAACCCTAGATGTCAAAAAGACTAAAGGCTACCTTAACTATATTGACAGTCTGGGGGGATAGTCATAAGCTTGGTTTGTACGCATGGGCAGGGTAGCAAGGCCTGAAACCATGTCTAACATAGAATCCCCAGATGCGCAAAAACCTTGGTCTACACTTTGACAAGGAATCAGAGGGTTATCTCCTCACTCCAAGCCTCCATGTGGCCTCGTGCTTAACTCACGTTTGAGAGGAGCTTCCCAAATACAATCAAGATAGAAAAGGGTCTACCTAGTGATTGGCCAACTACGTCTAAAATTTTAACACGTGTGGAGAGTTTAAACTCCCTAATCCACAAGTCTAGCCTAAGCTAGTTGGTGTATGACCCTATAAAATAAAACTTACTCATAATTTTTTAAATTATATCGTTTATTTTAAAAGGCTGTTATTAGTCAAAAGGTAAATGGCGTGAAACTTATGTGGTGTTTTGACTCAAAGTTGAAACAAAATGACTAAACAAAGAGAAATGAAATGCAAAAAACAAAAACTATTCTCTTTCTTTTTTCAAATAGAAAACTGAAAGCCACAAAAGAACAAATTCTTTTTTATTTTTTATTTTTTATTATTTTTTTTAAAACAATGATTTGCCATGCAATCTAAACTAAAAACCTAATCTACATGCATATAAATCAAACATGTGTTTTTGTATTTTTCTTTTATAAATGCAAAATAAAAACTACCTACAAACAAAAGTATACAGATAACAAGAACAAAGCAAATGGAACTTTGCTATACAACCACCAAACAGACTGTAGAATGCCCTAAATTCAGTATAAACCCTACTTGGAAGGAAGGCTTGCATAAGAGACAAGTCAACTACTTTGGCATGGTGAAGTTAACCAACAAAAGAAGAAGGAAACCAACACCAACAAGGTTCTGAACTCAAACAAAGATCACTGATAGAGGCTGACCAGAAACATAAGCCAAAAATCATGCCAAGCAAAGGGGGTGGGGGGAAAGAGAAAAAAGAAAAACCAAATGCTATAGAAAGGCTTACCACATAGATAAATAACAACCAAAAGGGATGACACTAACTACCTGGATTCATGCACCTGCAGAGGACCCCCAAAGACCTACCAAACAACCTTCAAATAGAAGAAAAACCACAAAAGAGGAAAAAACATTGTTTAAAGGGGCATACGCGAGTTTCACTACTGACAAGTTGCATGTCATATGTGGGTTGACAATATAGCAAGTCGCGTGTACAAGCACACGTGGGTTGTATCACTGACAAGTTGTGTATCATATGCGGGTTGACAATATAGAAATTCACGTGTACCAAACCAGACACACGACTGTTCAGTCTGTAACTCGCATATGGGTGGAAAAAATCCCAAAAAAGGTCAAAAACTGCCTTAGGAAGGCATGGGTAGTATTCTATCAAACTTACAAAGTGTTCCTAAGTGGCAAGAAGGACCTAAAACAATGCAAAAGACTGAAAGAAAGACTGAGAAACCCCAAACAGATAAGGCTCTCCCTAGCAGAGTCGCTAGTTCTTTTGTAAAGGAAAGTATCCTATGACTAAAGTTTAAGAGGCCATCAATGTACTGGGGTTGAAAGGTGGATGAAAATGGTTCTACAAGTAAATACAAGCAAGATCAGAGATTAGAATGGTTCATACCTTAGCCAAACGAAGGTTGATCCAAGCATCCCTTCAATCCTCTTCTTGCTCCTCTTGCTCCAAGAGACCTGCAAAACGAATTATACCTTCCTCAAACCAATATGACCACATATAAAGCAATGATAATCAAATAAACATGAAAGCGTATGTTTGTCTGTACATTGAACTGAGAGATCAAATTAACATCATAATATGATCATAAACAGAGATTCAATCACACATTGAACAATTATTTGGGAAGAAGAAGGACATCCCATCTTTATTAATCTTGAAAACAAGTACAAGTATACCTTCTCTTCACTGTTTGGCACCTCATGAAACCTTGATCTGGTTCTGCTACTCCTCTTCCCCAAGGAACTTAGCCTCCAAACTCTGCAACACAAGGAGAATGCTTCTAGGGCATAGGTGTGGGCAAAGAGAGCTCCAAATCCTCTAGCACAACAATGCAAAGATTCAAGTATCTTATCATGGACCTCCATACCTGTATTTATATGCTTAATGAATAGTTAGGGTCGAAGACAAAGTAGTTACAACTGAAGGAGTCAGTTGCATAACTACCCAAACTACCCGAATTTCAAAATACGTATTTTTTTGACATTTTCAGAAGGCGTACATGGCTTGCAAAAACAACAGTCACATACACGAGGAGGTATACATGGGTTGCAATGTAGAAAGTCACGTATTTAAGGCATACACGACTATTATATATAGCAACTCGCGTACATACGCGGGTTTTTTTAAGGAAACTTGCGTACACATAGAAAAACTCATTTTTAGGGTATTTATGGCCATTTTCAGACTTTGGTGTCTTCTAGAAAGTTTTATGTAACAGAAATACCTTTCAAACGGTGTAGAGATGAGGTCAAATAGAGTTATAAAACTCAATATATGGGTCCTCCAAGTTAGGTGTTTTTTCAATGACTTTCAGTGACTTTCTTGAAGTGTCGTCATGGAAGTGTCGACATGCGATGAAAACATAGGAAAGTGGTCATAGGAAGAGTTGTGTCATTTTGAGCTATAACAGAAACATACTCTATAGATATCAACCAAACCAAGTTAGCCGACTTAGAGGTCGAAGTGATCAGCCGACTTAGTGGTTGAAGAGGTCAGCTGACTTAGAGGTCGAAGAGGTCAGCCGACTTGTGGTTGAAGTGAAGTTACCGACAAGTTGTCAAATCAGTTGGTAGAACTGACAAGTAAGTTGAAGTAAATTAGTCAGGTCTAAAAGTATGACCAAAATTTGATAAACTTGTCTAGTCGGGAGTTAGACAAGTTTCACCCGACAAGTAAGAAAAAGAAAAAAAGGTCGGCGTGAAATATTTAAATTTTATTATTAACTGACTGGTAAACTCATTTTTAGTTAGCTTGGTTTTGGATAACTGGTATCAGAGCAAGGTTTAGGAAATAAATCTTGTCTTAAAAAGTGGAAAATTAATTTTCTAACGAAAGTTAATTAAAAATTAAAAATGGCTTCCACTTCTGGTTCATTGCAAACTCCAATTTTTACAGCAAAGAATTATGAATATTGGTCTCTAACAATGAAGTCTTTGTTCAGAGGTCAAGATGTCTGGGAGATAGTCTAGCATGGTTATGCAGATCCAATAGATATGACAACATATAACAATCTCAGACAGGTTGAGAAATATGTCTTGAGGGAACAGAGGAAGAAATATGGAAAAGCTTTGTTTTACATACATCAAGCTATGCATGAAAGCATACTCCCAAGAGTAGCAGTAAAAACTAATGCTAAGTAGGCATGGGATACATTGGAGTTCACCTATCAAGGTTTGCATAAGGTAAGGACATCCAAGTTGCAGATTCTGAGAAGATATTTTGAATCTCTGTCCATGAATTATTCAGAGACTATAGACACATTCTACACCAGAGTTGTTGGGTTGATAAACCAATTGAAATCTCATGGAGAAGCCATAGAAGACCAAAGAGTGGTTGAAAAATTCTCAGAATTCTTCTCCCAATATTTGAAAACTTGGTTGTGACCTTGGAAGAACACATAGACATGTCGAAATTTACCATTGATGAGTTGCAAGCTTCACTCATCAATCATGAACACAGACTCAGCATAACACATACATCATTAGAAGGTGCATTCGCAACACAGTCATCCATAAGCCATGGTAGAGGCAGGGGGAGAAATAAATTCAGAGGCAGAGGAGGACGAGGCAGAAGTCCTGCAAATGTCAGTGGTAGAGGAGATAATCAGAACCCAAGTTAGCCAAGTGGCCAAAGGTTTGATAAATAAAAAATCCAATGTCATTATTGTAAGAAGTTTGGTCGTTATGCATATGAGTGTAGAAAGAAACAATATGACCGAGGAAGGTAAAGCCCAAGTCAGTCAACCAGCACCAGCACTTCGATAAGTGCAATGCTAATGGAATCAACATCTCCACTCGAATGCAATCATTGTTCAAGAAATTCCACATGACATATGGTACTTAGATTCAGGATGCAACAACCACATGAATGGTAATTTAAAATTGTTTTCTAGTCTAGACAATTCAGTTGAAAATGATGTTACACTTGGAAACGATGTCCAAGTTACTATTTTAGGAAAAGGCACTGTTGATATTCTAACCAAATAGGGGGAGAGTAAGTATATCCCTGATGTCTATCATGTTGAAGGTCTGAAACATAATTTGTTAAGCATTGGACAACTGATACAAAAAGGCTACAAAGTCTACATGGAAGATAATCACTGTGTGATCAAAGACAAGTGTCCAAGTGACCAACTGATAGTAAAAGTGCCAATGACAAGAAACCATTTGTTTCCACTTAGGATAGTTCCCGACATGAAAGGGAAGACAAATACAAGAGTTGCATTCAAGTCAGAAAGTAAAGAAACAGTCAAGCTCCTGGACAAGAAAGAAAATGGTAGTGCTAATTTGCAAGTTGCATTTCAGACAGAAGTTCAAGATGAATCCTAGTGTGGCATTTTAGATTTGGACATCTAAATTTTGGTGGGCTAAAGCTACTGCACACAAAGAATATGGTGAAAGGATTGCCATTGATCAACAGACCAGAGAGGGTTTGTGAAGGCTGCATTTTTGGCAAGCAGCACAGAGAGACTTTTCCAGTTGGAAAGTCTTATACAGGACACACACCACTTGAAATTGTGCACTCTGATATTTGTGGTCCAATGCAGACATCATCTATTGGTGGCTGCAAGTATTTTCTAACTTTTATTGATGACTACTCAAGAAAAACATGGGTATATTTTTTGAAACATAAATATGATGCATTTAGTTATTTTCAGCAGTTCAAGGCACTCGTGGAGAACCAGAGTGGACATCGCATCAAGATCTTCAGGACCGACAGCGGAGGTGAATATGTTTCAAATGAATTTCTAAATTTTTTCAAGACTCATTACATATAGAAGCAATTCACTGCATAGTATACACCTCAGCAGAACGGTATTTTCGAAAGAAAGAACATAACCATCATGGAGATGGCACGCAGCATGTTGGTAGCCAAACACTTGCCAAATGAATATTGGGGTGAAGCAGTCACAACTGCTATTTACATTATGAACCTGTGTTCGACAAAGAGTGTGAAGAACAAAGTTCCCCAAGAAGCATGGAGAGGTATGAATCATAGTGTTTCTCATTTAAATTTTTTTGGTTGTGTTGCATATGCTCATGTTCCGAATGAGCTGAGAAGGAAGCTAGAAAAGAAGGGACAAAAATGTATTTTTGTCGGTTATTCTGAAGACACAAAAGCATACAAGTTGTATGATCTTGTCACAAGGAAAGTGATAATCAGTCGAGTTGTTCAATTTTTCGAGAATGAATCATGGGATGGAACTGTCGACATAAATGTCAAGATTGTGTCGAATGTCGACAATGACGATATGGAAGAGGAAGTAATTCATGTTGGAGACATTTACCATCATACACACTCTTTTTGGTCAAATTGGCCTAGTTAAACCACTATCTTAAGTATAATTGACATTAATTGACATCAGTGGAGCGTTAATTGCCATCATCCAGTCACACCCACGCCTACCTAGAGTCAAGGTGGCTAACTGGAGCACTCCGGGGGTGATCTGAGTGATATTAATGCACCTAATTGCTAACTGCTGGTTACAATCAGTTCAACCAGTCAGTTAAGGCGCCTCCTCTCATTAAATATATTATTTAATGATTATTTATTATTATTTAATGATCTGGAGTCAATAGGGTGCCTCCACCAACTTTTGATGGTCAGTTCAGCTTCAGTTAACCTCATCGGGGTTCATTGAAGTCATGGAGCACTAGCACTTGATGGTTGGATTGCTATGACATGTGTTTGATCTCCTTCAGTTGAGATTTAGTCATTTATTGCACTCCGACTTTAGTTAGGGTTTGGTGAGTCAATTAGGGTTTTGGTCAAGTGGTTAACTGAGTGTGAAACTATGGTTGAGAGTCAGTTAAGCTAGACTCACTCATTGAATTCGAATTGCCTCCTTAGGTATTCGAATTCCTCATGGATTCAATCTATTGCTTGAAATTGGTATTGTAACCATTCATTGTTTATTAAATATACAGAGAGGAAACCAATTCCGGTTCTGATTAACACCATTTCATGAATATTTGTTGATTATTCTTTGATGAGATTGATTCTTTGTTCCTAGATCAATGTGCAAGATTAATAATTCAAACACCACATGTAAGTCAACTGGTCATAGCACCGTCGACTCCCATGACACCATGACATGGTTCAACACAAGGACCATCGACACAAGTAGCAGCTCAAGCTACACCGACAAGTACACCAAGAGGACAGCAGACTCCATCAAGCATTTCATCGAGATCAACATCGATAGAACCGGTGAAGACAAGAAGTCTACGTGAGATATATGAAGGAGGTACAACAAATTCATTCTCTATCTTTGCATTAGTTTCTCCTATTTATGATCCACTAAAATTTGAAGAAGCTGCTGAAGAAGAAGTATGGGCACAAGCCATGGATGAAGAAATAGAATGCATTGAGAAGAACCAGACATGGGAGATGGTTGATGTACCAAAAGACAAAGATGTAATCAGTGTCAAATTGATTTATAAGACAAAACAATATGTTGATGGAAATGTGCAAAATCACAAAGAAAGAATGGTAGCAAGAGGGTTCACACAACAACCTGGCATAGAATTCAATGAAACATTTGCACCTGTTGCACACATGGATACAGTCAGAATAGTTTTGGCCAATGTTGCACAAAACAAATGGCATGTTTATCAAATGGATGTCAAGTCAGAATTCTTAATTGGCTATCTAGAAGAGGAAGTATATGTGGAACAGCCACAAGGGTATGAAGTTCCATGTCAAGAGCATAAAGTTTACAGGCTGAAAAAGGCACTATATGGTTTGAAGCAAGCTCCTAGAGCTTGGTACAGTCGAATTGATTCCTATCTCACTGAAAATGGATTTCATAGAAGTGAAAGTGAACCGACATTGTACATTGAAAGTGAATGAGCAAGGTAAGATGTTAATTGTCTACTTGTATGTAGATGATTTAATATTTACTTGTGATTTTGGCATAGTAGATTTTAAAGTAGTCATGGAAAGTGAATTTGAAATGATTGATCTAGGGCTTATGAAGTTTTTCCTGGGCAGTGAAGTTCAACAGTCTAAAAGTGGTATATTTATATCATAGTCTAAGTATGCAAGTGAAGTTTTGAAAAGATTTAATATGTTTAATTGCAAGATAGCCCCAACACCAGTAATAACAGATTTATAATTGAGTAAGGATGATGAAGGATCAACTGTAGATCCTACGCTGTTCAAAAGGCTTGTTGGCAGCCTTATGTATTTGACAGCGACAAGACCATACATGATGTATGGAGTAAGTCTGATCTCAAGGTTCATGGAGTCACCAAAAGACTCTCATTGGCAAGCAGGTAAAATAATTCTGAGGTATGTAAGTGGCACAAAAGACCTTGGCATTATATATTCAACCTTAGAAAATTTTAAATTCATTGGTTACAATGACAATGACAATGGAGGCAACATAGATGACAGGAAAAGCACATCTGGGTACACATTTAATTTTGCTACAGGTGTTGTTTCATGGGCTTCAAAGAAACATCCCATAGTAACTTTGTCTTCAGTTGAAAGAGAGTATGTTGCAACAACAAGTGTTGCATGTCGAGCTGTCTGGATGGGGAGAGTGTTAAAAGACTTGTCACATAACCATCAAGAATCGACAACAATCTTCTGCGATAATAATTCAGCCATAGCATTATCAAAGAATCATGTGTTCCAAAAGAGAACCAAGCACATCGACATAAGGTTTCATTTCATAAGAGAGTTGGTGAACAACAAAGAAATTTGTTTGGAATTTTGTAGGTCTGAAGATCAACTTGTAGACATCTTTACAAAACCATTGGCAAAGGACACATTCCAGTATCTGCGTAGTTATCTTGGAATGAAAAGTTCTCCACAGTGAACTCTGTCATAAACAAAGCATGTATAAGCTCTAAAACATTTTGTAAATTTTGTTTTTAAAATTCCCATCTGCTCATAGTTAAGGGGGAGTGTTGGAAATATTAATCACTCGCAGATCCGTACCTGACTCTCAGCCGACTCTGTCAGAGTCTGTGTCAGTCAAGATCTTGTCGGTCAGTTTGGAAAGAGTGAAGAATCCACGATTTGACAATGTCAACTAGTCGAATTAATTTCTAAAGCCAAGTTGTTAGGTAGATATTTATTATAGTCTTTAGTGGAGAGTTAGTCGATTCATGTAGAAGCAATTTTCAGGTTGCCTATAAATAGAAGAAGAAGATTGTAAATTAAGTTGGTCACTAGACATAATAGAGAGACAAAGGAACTCAGGGCGAGAAGAAGAGAGAAAGAGAAGTTTAAGCTCAAGCTTTTGTGTATGTGGTTCAATCGAAGAGCTGAAGCTCTATAAAAGGACCAATCGGTGATCCGACAAGTCTGGATCGACAAGTTTGTAATACCTTTGTTATTTCTGCACAAGTTATATATATGAAATAGTTTATGGTTGAATGCATGTTTATTTGGCCACACAATATTTCTAGATTTATCTGTGTAAATGTATTTTACAATTATGGTTGAGTGAAAGAACAAGAACCCATAAATTTCTCACTCCGTGAAAGTTCCAGGTTTTACGGCACAATGGTCAACTCAAGTCTTCCTACATATTTGGGTATATGTTTTATAAGTTATGTTGGATTGTTAATGTGCCCATTTTTACTTCATCTTACTCACAGGTGAAAATCATTTCTAATTTCTTAAATATTTTAGACTAAGAAACATACACTGTAGATTTAGACCAAACCAAGTGAGCTGACTTAGAGGTCGAAGTGATCATCCGACTAAGTGGTCGAAGTGGTCAGCCGACTTAGTGGTCGAAGAGGTTAGCCGACTTAGAGGTCGAAGAGGTCAACCGACTTGTGGTCGAAGTGAAGTTACCGACAGGCTATCAAATCAGTTGGTAGAATCAACAAGTAAGTTGAATTAAATTAGTGCGGTATAAAATTCCAACCAAAATTTGATAAACTTGTCTAGTCAGGAGTTAGACAAGTTTCACCCGACAAGTAAGAAAAAGAAAAAAAGGTCGATGTGAAATATTTAAATTTTATTATTAATTGAGCAGTAAACTCAAGTTTAGTCGGATTGATTTTGGCTAATAGGCATCATCTCTAACTTTGGGCTCGGCTTTGATCCGGGTTCTCTGGTCCTCGACCTCCCACCTATTCCTCTCACGAAGGCGTTTGATCGGTCTATCCAGGTATCCATGCGCCGATTTCTTATGCCAGAGCTTTACTGTAAGACTCTGAGGTTTTTGAGTTTGGGAACAGAACGACAGATGGTGAAGGATCAAAGAGTCATGCATGATTATGTGGCAAAGACCTGTGCTATGAAGACGAATGAAATGCAGGCACACAACAATTCTGCAGACGGCTAATCGTGTCTCCCTTTCGACTTTTTTCCATTGTTTCTCTGGACGGAGGAGAATGAAATAAAAGGGGACATGTTTTTTGAGGAGTTGAGAGGCACCCGCGCAAGTATCATAATGGCAGGCAGGGATACGACGACCATGATGCTCGCTTGGTTCTTCTGGATCCTCCAGCAGCACCCGTGCATCGAACATAATATTTTGATGGAGATGAAAGGCATCATAAATCAGAGATCTCAGACATCAAAAGAAAAAAACGAACTGGACTCGTTTAGTTTGGATGAATTGAAAGAGATGAATTATTTGCAGGCTACACTGTTGGAATCTATGCAACTGTACCCGCCGATTCCAGTAGATATTGTATATGCTGTGAATGACGATGTCTTGCGGGATGGAACGGGAGTGAAGAAGGGGTCGAAGGTGTTGTGTTTCCTCTACACCATGGTCTGAATGGAGAGAATTTGTGGTAAGGATTGCCACGATTTCAATCCCGAGCGATGGATCCAAAATGACAAATTCATGAGCAAGTCAGAGTTGGTCTACCCAGTGTTCAACCAAGGCCCCCACCGGTTCCTAGGAAGGGAGGTTTCCAATGTGCAGATGAAGTGGGTGACATCCTCCATTATTCTTTGTTATGGTGTCAAAGTAGTTTGCGGGCATAGCTGTGTCGTTCCAGCGTTCGAGATGATGTTGGGCATGAACCCCGGCCTCCATGTTAGAGTCTACAAACATTAAACGTATGTTTAGTGTGTGTGTTTAAAGTACTTTTAATTCTACGTAATTACTATTATCTATTTTCTATGGATATGAGGAATAATTGTTCTTAACATATTTTCTTGGTGAGATATGAAGAAATAACACACATTGAAATAAGAACTAGCAGTAAAGAAAGGCTCATGGTACACATATTGCATTGGATAATTGGTGAATCTCAATTCTATCATACTCTTTCTTGTGCATTAAGAGCTTTTTGATGTATATGGACTCTTGCCACTCTTCGATCTATAGGTGGGCCATTTCATGTGTTATTATTCTATGTGCATGTGTTGTTTTTGGAGTTGCTATACTGTTTGGCTAATTGTGGGCCGTTATGCATTTGGTTACTTTGGGCCTGTAGTGGCTTGGTTCTACTTTTCTCGACTCGTTATCCTCTGTTTGGTGTTGTGCGATGTGTTTGGATCCCTGGAAATGTTGTTTCCGTTGTTTCCATGTTTGTATCTGACTGGTTATTTTCAGATGATATCTTGCAATAGTTTCATATACGTACACTAAAGATATATAATCATATTAAAATTTTAAAAGTAAGGATATAATCAAAATATATGTTCATGCTTACAGTCATAAGAAACATAGAATTTTTATCAAGAGTATGGACTTAAATCCATATATCAATTCTTGTAGAGTAGTATTGATAAACAATGAGAGAACTAAAATGATTCATTAGGTTATCATATAAATTTGTTGTTTTTAACTATTTTTAAATAAATAAAAATATGAACTCAATTTTTTTGATAAATAAGCTATAAAATAAATTAATAATTAATTTAAATTAAAATATAATAAGTCTTTATATGAAAGAGTCTTGATCCGTGTTGTGGGATGCATGGAGCCAAAGAGAAATATGTTTTGTCAAATTTTATTGTTAAATTGGTAAGTGTATTTAATAGAGTAAATACTACATTGATAACTAGCATTAATATTGAGGAAAGAGATAGGGAGGAAGAGATAGAGAGGGATTAATGAAAAGGTCCTACAAAATTATGTCTCTCTTGCATTAAGTCTTTTCCTTTGGGATCTTGCAATACCTCCGTCCTCATTGTACAATCTTTTTAAGTTTGGTTCATTGATATTTATAAAATGGACTACGGGGACTCTAGCCATAGTCTTATCTTAGTGTTCCCCTCTGACAATGAATTTAAAGAAGCTAAACGTAAAACCTTCCATATGGATCTTTCAATCTAACACTGGTCGCGAGGTCTCAAGGGATGTGAATTTAGTACACTTGGGGGATTTTTCCTAGATGATTGGGCGACCCTCTCAAGGCTGTCCTTCACAAGTAGGAAACTCTTCCATGAAGGATTGTGTAATTAAGTATGGGATTGATGTGGGTATCCAAGTGTTACTTCCTTCTCCCAAGTGTTCACGAAGGGCTCTCGTAGTGAAAAAGGATATATTTAGATGATCAGAATTGTGGTCAATTATTGAGATTTCCTAAATGTACCAAGCTAGGTGAGATGGAGATAGGTGGTTGGTTCTGATCTTACGATTGAAGACATTCTGAATTTCTTGGGTCTGGATCTAGTTGGTCATTTCAATGGAAAGATCGTGTGTTCAGCCTCTTTGTGCTCTTGGGTTTCTAAGAACTCAAAAGTGAAGTTAGGTTACTGTCATGATTTTCACGTCTTGTCCTTGGGGTGGATTTGTTTCATTACTAGGAATCTAGAGGTCAAGGTGAAAATGCATGATGACAAGTGGTTTTGGGGTCCTTTAACTTGGTTTGATTCTTTGGAAATGGAAGGTGGATTTTGATCCTTGTCATTATCTTGTTAATGTTCTTTAGTTGTGGGTTATTATTCTTTAGGTTAGGCCACCCAACATGACAAGCGGGTGCATTGACTAATGAAAGAGATTGTGGATGGTGATGTCGTTAGCATGTTGGAGGAGGTGAGCGCTAGTGGGGCATATGGATACACTTGGGTCACACCCACACAATTCCCAATTGTATAAAGGAATGACAAGAGATCAAATGCAAGGAAACAAAGAATAGGTAGAAACACAAGAGACTTGCAAAGAAGAGGTGCACTGGTTTTTGGTTGTCCTAGGAAGAGGTGTGGGTTGCAAGAAGGATGCGCCTTGCATGGAGACTAAAGTTGAAGTCTACTCTAGGCCATGGCAGGATTGCGAATAGAAGGAGTCTTGATGGGATCCTCCCCATTGACATAATTGAGTATTCATGTGAGGGAGCATGTGATTCCAATCCTAGTTGGGGCATAGCCTATGACAGACATGTGGTGAAGCTCATAGATGGACAGATAATGTGGATTGGAATCTCGACAAGTGTATTTGGTTAAGTGATAAATATTTAGTGGTTTCTTGTGGAAGCTATATTTGGCGCCTCCATGGGTGGTTTGGCCTACAAGCACCCTCGTTATCTTTGTGGGTGTGTGCAAGAAGTTGAGGGACCTTTTAGATGCAGTACTACTTTTTGGAAACACGCTCATGATACATAAAAACACAATGTGCTCACGCTATGTAATGCTTGGTTTGGTTTTTCTCGAGCCTGACATGTCATATGACACACAGGTTAGTCTGGGAAAAACGTGAACACATTTTATAGAAGCAAAACATGAACGTGTTTTGGAGAAGCAAAACATGCACGTGTTTTAGAGAAGCAAACATGCACGCGTTGTGGAGAACCACACAAAATAGTTTTAGTGCATGGCTAGGAAAATTAATAGCAACAATAGTTTGCATCATCAAGACTTAGGAACTATAGTAATATTTTAACATCATCAAGAACAACATCTCAAACAACCATGCCTAACCTCCCAAGAGCGTAACTTTTCTTGATCTTGTAATATGGAAACCATTAGGAGGTTTTAAGAACTAAGTTTGGTTCATAGTCCCTTGAGGATGCTTGAGGGAGGAAACTCAAGAATTATTTCCTAAAGGTAGCTTTAAAGGCTTGAGGTCCATGAAAAAGGCATCAAACCTGCACATAGGACCTCCGTATGTGATATTTTGTATCTAAGAGAGAATATGCAGTGCATTATAATTCTCTTAGCTATAGAAACATATCCATAGACATGGTTGAGGGAGGAAACCTAGTCCTTAAGCCCTAAAGGAATCATATAGACATATAGGGCCAAGAACAACACCTCGAACAAACACACATGATCTCTTAAGGGTATCTTCAACCTTTAAGTTTGGATATGGCCATGATTAGGATTTTTTTAGCATTAGATATGGAGGATAAGGTGTTAATCATGGTTGATACATAAAGCTTTATTTTTAGGTTTTAAACCAACTTTTAGGACTTAAGGTCCATGAACGACACCTTGAATCACCATAGATGACCTCTCATGTTGATAGATTTGTTTTGAAAGGGGATATGGGAACCATTAGGGGATTCTAAGTACTATGTATGTGTCTTGGGACCTTAGAGATAATAAGGGAGGAAACCTCGGCCTTAGCCCCTAGAATATGCTTCTATCGATCTAGAGCCAAGAATGATGTGTTGAACAACCTCAATAGATCCTTCCATGGTTTCATTTACCTTGAAATGGGGATACTAGTTCCATTAGAACATTTTTAGTACTAAGTACAGATATTAGGCCCCTTCACATGGGTAGGGGGAAAAACTTGGTCCTTAGGCCTTAAAGGAAGTTGTTAACCGTTTAGGGACA
The DNA here is from genome assembly GCA_001517045.1 of Pseudotsuga menziesii. NCBI lineage: Eukaryota > Viridiplantae > Streptophyta > Pinopsida > Pinales > Pinaceae > Pseudotsuga > Pseudotsuga menziesii. Next base: position 652,428 of record LPNX010631675.1, read on the forward strand.
AAATTGATGCTTCCAACCACCACACATGACATTGAATGTGAATCATTTGAATATTAATCAAGATATGCATGCCATCATCATTTGTTGAGCACTAGGTATGCATCTCAAGGCCATGGACATGGTCAGGGGAGGAAACTATATCATTAGGCCCTAACTAAAGCTTCTATTCATCTAGGTATAGGAAGGATGCCTTAAAAAATCACACATGACATCTCATAGATATATTTGGACTATGAATATGGATGTGAGTAGAAGTAGGTGGTTTTGAGCAGTAGGTATAAGACCTCTAAGACATGATTGAGGGAATATGCTCGTTCCTTAGGCCATAATGGAATATTTTAGGCACCCATGTTAATGAAAAATTCCTTGAAGCACCACATATGACATACTCAAGGCATGCTTGGTCTCCAAGAAAATATGCACATGCCTTTAAAAGGTTTTGAGCATTAGATATGGGTATTAGGGGAACCATTAGGGGTTTCTAAGTACTATGTATGTGTATTGGGACCTTAGACATAATAAGGGAGGAAACCTAGGCCTTAGCCCCTAGAAGATGCTTCTATTCATCTAGAGCCAAGAATGTTGTATTGAACAACCTCAATATATCCTTCCATGGTTTAATTTACCTTTAAATGGGGATACTAGTTCCATTAGAACATTTTCAGCACTAAGTACAAATATTAGGCCCCTTCACATGGGTAGGGGGAAACACTTGGTACTTAGGCCTTAAAGGAAGTTGTTAACCATTTAGGGCAAAAATTGATGCCTCCAACCACCACACATGACGTTGAATTTGAATCATTTGAATCTTAATCGGGATCTGCATGCCATCATCATTTGTTGAGCACTAGGTATGCATCTGAAGGCCATGGACATGGTTAGGGGAGGAAACTATGGCCTATGGCCCTAACTAAAGCTTCTATGCATCCAGGGATAGGAAGGATGCCTTAAAAAATCACACATGGTATCTCATAGATATATTTGGACTATGAATATGGATGTTAGTAGAATTAGATGGTTTTGAGCAATAGGTATGAGACCTCTGAGACATGATAGAGGGAATATGCTCGTTCCTTAGGCCATAATGGAATATTTTAGGCACCCATGTTTATGAAAAATTCCTTGAAGCACCATAGATGACCTACTCAAGCTATGCTTGGTCTCCAAGAAAATATGCACACGCCTTTAAGAGGCTTTGAGCATTAGATATGGGTATTAAGGCCTCAACAAGGTCAAGGGAGGAAATCCAAGGCTCGAACCCTAAATAATATTTTTGGCATCTATGGATATACATGTGCCTTACTCACTATACCTATATGCTTTACTCACTAGCCCTCCCTGCCTTTGTATTTCCATCTCTCACTATCTCTATGTGTATGTGTGTGTGTCTTTCCCCCTTCTCTCTCTCACACCCTCCCACTCTCTATATCTCTATCTCTATGTGTGTTTGTGTGTGTCCCTCCCTCACTCCCCATCTCTCAAAACCTCTCTCCACCTTATTTATACCTCCCTCACTATCTCTCCCTACATCACTCTCTCTCTATTGCTCCCCCCTCCCCCATCTCTCTCCCACACAATCTCTCTCTCTCTCTCTCTCTATATGTGTGTGTGTGTGTCCCTCGCTCATTCCCCCCCTCACATAACCTCTCTCCAACTTTACTATACCTTCCTCACTATCCCTCCACCACTCTCTCTCTATCAATCACCCCTCCCCTCTCTCTCTATCGCTCCCCCCCCCCCCCCCCCCCCCCCCCCCCCTCT
>LPNX010631675.1:654251-666026 GCA_001517045.1 Pseudotsuga menziesii
CTCCACCTTCTATATACCTCCCTCACTATCCCTCCCTCCATATCACTCTCTATATCATTCACTCCCTCCCTCTTTGTCGCTCACCCCTCCCTCCCTCTCTCCCACACAATCTCTCTCTCTCTCTCTCTTTGTGTGTGTCCCTCCCTCACTTCCCATATCTCATAATCTCTATCCACCTTCTCTATACCTTCCTCACTATCCTTCCCTCCATCACTCTATCTCTATTTCTCATCCCTCCCCCTCTCCCTCTGCAGCTCACCCATCCCCCTCTCTCCCACATAATGTGTGTGTGTGTGTATGTGTGTCCCCCCTTCTCTCACAAACGCCCTCTTTCATTCCCTCTCTCCTCACCTTATATTTACCTCCCTCTATCAATATCTCCATCCCTTAATTACCAACCCTTTGTTCCATTATCCCTCTTTATCTCTCTCTGTCTCAACTTGTATCCCTCCCTCCCTATCTCTTTTCACCCTCACTCTCCATGTTACTCTATTTCACAACCTCCCTCTCTCTCCATCTATCAACCCTCCACCCTCAGTCTTTGACACCATCTCTCTCTCTCTATCTATACATGTGTGAACCTACCCCTTTCTCTCCTTGTGTCTATCCCCGTTACCCCTCACACACACACCTTCTATCGCTCCCTCAATATCTCTTTCCTTCACTCTATCTCCATCCCTCCCTATTTATCTTATTCTCTCTCTCTCTCTCTCTCTCTCTCTCTCTCTCTTCTTCTATGTTTTCAACTTATCCCTTATTCTCAACCCCCTACCTCATTATGACCCCTTTTCTCTGTTTTATCACATCTCATTCCCATATCTTCAATTTCCCCCTCCTTCGCCTCTCTCCTCCAACACATCCTATTCCTCCTCTAATACTTTATATCCACCTTTCCATTCACCAATCCTCTCTCTCATCAAACTATAACCCACTTCTTCCCCTCCACCTTATCCCCCTTTGTCACTCAAGTCTCATGTACTGCTTCTAACCCTATACGTCTTCAACACCTCTTCTCCTCCTAATAATTATCTCAATCCCCACTCCCCTTCACCCTTGTAACCCATAATGTTCCCATTCCATTCATCTTTCTCTACTTGAATTTACAACATCCTCCTAGGACCTTGACCCTTTACCACCCCCTCTTAACTATTAACCATCCCCACTTGAACTTCCAACATCTTCCTAGGACCTTGACCCTTCCCCACCCCCTCTCAACTATTAACCATCCCCACCTGAACTTCCAACATCCTCCTAGGCCCTTGACCCTTCCACACCCCCTCTAAAATATTATCCATACATTTGATATATTACATATAGTGCTAGATTTTTAGCTCTACAAAATGTGTGCAAGTTATAGAACTACATAACGCACACACATTTTGTAGTTCTATAACGCGCACGTGTTTTGTAACTCTATAACACGTATGCATTTTGTAGTTCTATAACGTGCACATGTTTTCCAATTCTACAAGGGCGAGAGATGTAATTTGAATTTAAACATGCCAATTCACTTGCTCGCATGTCACCAATAGTCCTATGTGTATGGTTTGGAGTTTGCTTTGGTAATACCAAACCTGTGCTATGGTATATGATAAACCATAGCTAATTGGGCATTTCTTCCATTTTATGAAGAAGCCGTTGTTTACACACTCATTAAAGTATGCTACACACAATAATTTTTGACGAAATCTTAAACATAAATACAATTTTTTCTGCAGATTTTAAACATGTACTTTTTATGAAAAAAGATTATATTTTCCTTAGTTTTTTTCAATTTCTATTGTGTCCTAACTCCTTAACTCAAAAAACATGTTGTTAGTTTTTTTTTTCCATACTTTTTTCAATTCTTAATTGTTTTAAAAATAAATTTTATGGTGCACTAGAAGACAATGACCTCTACAGTCTATAAAAAACTCATTTCATGATTATTTCATTAAGACCTTCAAAGGATGAACCCACAAAAGAGGTACCATTCTCGAGGAATGATCACTTAGATAATTATAAAAAAAATTAAAAATTATTAATTTTATTTTAAAAAAATAGCGTTGCACTAGTGCTATATGTTCTCTACATGCCTACAAATTTTTGTATCCTGAAACCATCATTTATGCCCTCAAAGGTTGCACCCACAAAAACATATACCTTATCATTTTCCTAAAAAATAAAAAGTGGTTGTTAGAAAAAATGAAACTTGACATCATTATAAAAATTTTCAATACATAAAACTTATATATTTGGAAACGTGATTCAATTTCCTACATTTAATATTATTTACTCAAAGCAAGATATTTTGTGTAAGTATCTCAAAAAATACAATTAAGTTGAGGGATGCCTGTATTTTCAGTTTTCTATTGCATCTAACGTGCCAAGAGTGACCCTCATTAGCTTGCACTCACCCTTGTATGGTTGTAACTTGTAAAATATGTTAAGTATAATAGCATGCCTAGTTTGGGTTTCTCCTATATATCTTGTTCATTGTTTATTGGCTAAGTGTGGATATTGTTCATTGTTTATGTGGGAGGCCTAAATGAATGTAAATTTGGCCAAGTATGATACAAGAATCTAACACAAAGGTTGACACAAGAATCGATTAAGTAAGAGGAATTTTGTAGGAAGGTGTAGTTTGTTGAAGTGCTACCGAGTTGGTAAAACCCTTGGCTAAATTCCAGGAAGTGTCGCACGGTCACTTAGGGGCCAGTCTTGCCTAGTGCCAATCCAGTTCCATGACGGATGTATCCGAGCTACTCTTCACAAAACTTCATTCTAGGAAGTTGGTGTGAGTTCATTTGTGGATATTTCTGTGCTGCTTGGCTGAGGTAGTGATGAAGTAGTTGATTGGGTTCGTTGAAGAAGCATTCACCAAGGAATGTTTTTGTAGTGTCAAGACAATTCGAAGCGAAATGTGGAGTGACAAATGGTGTTTTATTCATATCACTTCTACCACTACCGCAGGAAGCTAGAACGTAGCCAGAAGTAGAAGCACATCGAGTAGAACATTGGAAAAGTTGCAACGATGAAAGGAAGTAAGTTCAATTTGGAAGCATAGTAAGAATTGCATTTTGGAAGCTAATAAAATTTATTTGTTTTTAAATAATACATGTGAATTGGTAGCCTATGTTAGCAGGAGCTTGCGAATAGGAGAGTCCAACAAAAGTAGATAGTTGTAACAGGTGAAGTGGGCATGTTTAGAAGGGATGACTTGAAGTTGCAAAGAATTTCCAAGCTTGACAAGGGGGTTGTGCAAACTTGCATACATACACTTTGGTGTAATTGCATGATCCGTGACGAAGAAAAATGACTAAGGAAAAGTGCACCAAAGAACCCACTGTTGAAGCATAAGAAGTAGCTTCAGATGTAGAGGAGGAATCCTTGCACGACAAAAGCTCAGTAAAAAATATGTCCTAGGTGAAGACGAGAGTTGCAATGCTTGAGAGGAATGTAGAACAAACTTCTGAAGCACTTTGCAAGTAGGATGAGAAGGTCAACACCTTAGAGACATACTTGTATTGATGGCATAATCACTTCAACGGGGTGGTGGTTAGAGTTAATGTTGTTATTGACTTGGAAGCCTCCTTGGAGTTGAAAGACATGATCAAGAAGGTAAATGGGTTAATGGATGCAGTGGAAACCCTTCAACACCATGTTCTGAATTGAGAGGATCCGGATGGACAAGTCGAGAAAATTGAAGAATTAGTGTGTGAGCTTCAAGAATGGGTAAAGTAGCAAGATGAAATTATTGCTCTCTTGAAGAAGGATGTAGCTAATGAAAATGGTGCAATTGCAACCATGAATATCTGCATGAAGGATCCAGAACCATATGATGACACCAAGAACACTAAGTTGATAGTGAAATTATGTTAGGATGTCAAACGTTACCTTGATTAGTGAATGGCAATTTGGATGAGGTGAAGGTTAATGCAGCAACAATGTTTCTCACAGGAATTGCCAAGTTGTGGTGGAGAAACCATGCAGAAGATGTGGCTAAGGGGAAGGCTGAATGGATCAATAATTGGAAACAAATGAAGGCGTCATTAAAATATCAATTTGGACATGGGGATCATGGTTGGATTGCCTTAAACAAGTTGATGAATACCAAGCATGGAAGGACAATCCATTCTTATATGCGAGCTTACATGAGACTTGTGTTAGAAATCAAGGATATGAGGGAATAATGTTGGCTATATCACTTCATGAAGGGATTACAGCCATGGGAACAAATATAATTGCAACAATAAGGTGTTAATACCCTTGCAACAATGACCTCACCAGTTGATAAACTTTTGGATACTGTGTAGATGGGAAAAGTGAGTCGAAAGGAAATGAGGATGGTCGTGGGGGAGCACAAGGAAAGTTTAAGAAGAAGATGAAGGTAGGCCTAAATGGGTGCCATGTATGAGGAAGAGAAACCAAAGAGCATGGAAGAACCCAAGGAGAAGACTAAAATAGTCTCATGCTATATTTGTGTGAAAGACCATTATGCAAGAAACTGTCCATTGAAACTACAAAAGGTGTCTGCAGTAGAACAAACAAAAATTCCTTCAACAGGAGTTTTGAAAGTATTGAATGTTTTTCTTGAGAACCAATAGTCACTTAGGAAGAATGTCTCACAAGTTTGTGTTATGTGCCAGTATATTTGAATGGGCGGCAGGTATTAGATTTGATCAATAGCGACATGATGCACAACTTTGTGAAGGAAGAAGTGGCAGCGCCCACTCAAGTTGTGGATTAATATAGGACATATCTCATTCAAAGTAGTCAACTTAGTGGTAGAGAAATTTTTCAGTGTGGCCCACTGAGTTTCTTTGAAACTTAGAGAGTGGACTTGAACATAGTGCTTGGATAGGAGTTCTTAAGGGGAGCTAAGGTAACTCTTATGCCACATTTGGAGTTCCTAGCATTTCTTACATGAGATGAAACTATATATGTGTGGATAGTGAGGAAACCATAAGGAAGCAGGAAGGTTGTGTCCATGATGATGATACCTTCCAAAAACATGGAAAACCTGCAAATTCATGTGGACTATTGGAAATGGAAAGAGACGACTAAAAAATAATCGATCATTCATTTGGAAGAACGGATGGAGACCATGGTAGGGATCATGGATTCATCTTTGATGAGGTTGAAGAAGATTTCTAACTTCTACACTACCATGGGGAATAACCAAGGTTTCCAGATGGGTTGTGTAGCAGTTTCTCAATTAATTGAGGATGGACCAAGTACAATCTTTGGAATTTCGGTGTTAACTAGTAGGAGTGGCTAGACAATCCTAAAGCATAAAGGTTGTTTTTTGAAGGGGATGGTATAGTTAGTGGTAATGCATCATTTCTGGTATACTTAAGCAAGAGTAATGCAGAAAAACATAGAACGAATGGAATCTTGGGTAGTGGCTTGGAGCGCCATCCACCTATGTTCTTTGGTTAACATAGCTAAGGAATTGATCTCTATATTTGGTGTGGGTAGGTAGGGTTGCAGTTTCCTCGAGTAGGAGTTGTGTTGGAAAAGAAGCTAAGTGAGAAGAAGCGTGCATGATTGTTCCAAGTGAAGTGAAGTCACCAAGTTGCAACAAAGCTCATATGGAGAGGGTAGTAGGATGGATAACCTATAGACTCCAATTGGATGGAATGATCACCCGTATAGTTGAGAGAGACAAGGGAAGACAAATCATGTGGAATAGGAGATACTAAGAATATAGGGTTAGCTAATAAATTAGGCCATGTACAACATGAAGCAACACAGTTTCTAGAGGTAGTGGGAATCTGGAGACGTTTCCAAGCATGGAAACTACTTGAAGTGTAGGAGGATGTCAAAACTTTGGTGTCTTGGGAACTTTGTTGACCTCCACATAGTCAAGTCACCTGAGTGGCAAGGCTTGGGAGACTGCTGGGTTGGAGAAGTCATTGGTGGACTCATGGACTTAGTAAGGAAACATGCTAAGCCATAGATCTCATCTACGGCGTGGGACCCTAGTGGATCATGAGACTAAGTGTTGTGGCATGCACCCACAATTAGTTGTCAATATAGTGGAAAGCCTGGGAAAGACACCATCACAAAAGCACGGAGACAACGTTGGTGACCACAAGTAAGACAGAATCCTGGCATGGGTTGGAGGCCTAGCTTGTGGCGTGTTGGGAACTTAGATGAGTAACATGACATGGAATCCTAGAAGTGCAGACAAGTCACCCCCGCAAAAAGTTTGTGGAAGCACCAAATTTGGATTGGTCCACCCGACATGACAAGAGGTCTTGTCAAATGACGAAAGAGATTGCATATGGTGACATCGTAGTGTGTTGGAGGAGGAAAGTGTCAGTGGGGAATTCGACCACACTTGGGTTAGGCCCACATGACGCCCACTCGTATAAATCCATGGCGACACATCAAAAGCAAGGAAGGAAAGAAGAGGCACAAACATAAGAGAATTGCAAGGAAGAGGTGTATTGGTTTTCGATTGTCTCGGGGAGAGGTGAAAACCGCATTCAGGAGAACAAATTGCATGGGTAATTCTCGTGAAGTTTTGGCTAGGCATTGGTAGGCTTGCATACATGAAGAGTATGGGTGGGAGCCTCCCCGTTGGAAAATATGAGTATTCATGTGAGGGAGCACACAACTGCAAGCCTGGTTGGGACGTAGCCCGTGGAATACATGTGGTGAAGCTCACAGATGGACATAAAGTACGGATTCGAAGATTAGCAAGTGTATTTGGTTAAGTGTTGAATATTTAGTGGTTTTCGATGGTATTCAGAATGGGTACCTCGATGGGTGGTTTGGATTGTGGGAACCCATGTTGTCTTTATACCCTTGTAACTTCTAAAAACTGCAAAGTATAACATCACATCTAGTTTGGGTGCTACTATATATCTCGTGCACTATTTGTTGGTAAGTGTTGTGGTTGTTGTTTATTGTTTATGTGGGATTCCTAAGTGAATGTAAATTTGGTTAAGTATAATACAATAATCTAACATAAAGGTTAACACAAGAATCGGTTTAGTAAGAGTAATTTCGCATGAGGGATTAGTTTGTCGAAGTGTCGCTGAGTTTGTCACATCCTCGACTAGCTTCCAAGAAGTTTTCCACAGACACTCGGGGGTCTGTTTTGACTAGCGGCGAGTCAACCTCGTGACAAATTTCCCTCCCCACGAACCTTAGCTCGCATATACATTGCTCTAGGTATCTCATATTGATCAGATCGGTTGTTAGCCCACCCTGCATACTTAATGGAATTATGAGTAAAGATTATTTATGACTCCCACAGTTTCATTTATAGAGCACTAAAATTCCAATTACATATTTATGGAAATTCTTATTGGGAAATAATGTTTACTTTTAACAACTCAAAATTGATTAATAGTCTTATCTCTTAAATTTTAAATTTTATCTCTCATATCTCTTAGTAGAGATTTAATATGATATTAAATAAGAGAAGAGATTGGATAATTTTTTTATCATGTTGCAAATGTTGAAATCGCATCCCATTAAAATGAATTAATTAATACATATAAACAAAAAATCAAAATTACAATTTTGAAGAATATGTATCATTATTAACTTTTTTTCACCTTTTTTTAAAGATATGTTGTAAAAAATTTAGAAACACACACACACACATATATCAACTTAAAATTTTGGAAACAATTTTTTATTTTTCTAATTTAAGACATTATATATAATTTTTTTTTAATAATTATAATTTTTTAAACTCATATAGTGAAATCAATAATCTTACAAACATTATAATTTTGTGTATGACAATAGAAACTTGGAGGAAGTGTCTTATTGCAAATACCTAGGAATCGATATTCATCACAAGCTCAATTGGAACTATAGCATTGAGAAAAGAATTAATGGAGGGTGGAAAGCTTATTTTGGTCTTGAAAATAATTGCAAAGCAACAAATCTTGTGATGTGGGATAAAAAGAAGCTCACTTTGAAACTTTAGTCACTCATGTTATCTTGTATGGTTGTGAGGTTTGGGGTTGCAGCATCTCTAGAGAATCTTGGAGGAAAATTGAGCAAATCCAGAATCATTTTATAACGTATAACCTCAAAATTAAAAGCAATACACCTTATCCTATTCTCCTTATAGAAGTGGGTCTTTCCCCCATCGAGATCCTTGCTATGACTAGGCTCTTGTTGTACAAACACAAAATCAATAGCATGGGAGAACATAGACTTCCTAAGATAGCTTTTAATTCTAGCCAAGACCACCTAAGGCTCAAGCGAGGTTGGTATAAAGATACCAGGGCCTGGTTAAACCACTGGGAGATTGACGAAAGTGTTGCATTGCAAAATATTAATAACATTAAATATATTGTTACTTCTAAGTTTAAAGAGAAATTGTGGTGTGAGAAAGATTTAGAGGCTAAACGAAAATTAAGATATTATAAGGAGGTCATGAACCATAATCTAGAATATCAAAAGTATCTCTCTGTATTAACCAGTTCAAAGAAAAAAAATTAATATAGCCAAGCCAAGATAAGAACGAACTCTCATGAGCTTCATAGTGAAACAGGTCGTTGGACAATTCCTAAAACACCATGGGTAGAAAGGATCTGCCGTCTCTGTGAGAATAGGAACATTGAAGATGAAAATCACTTCCTCTTAGAGTGTCCTACGTACACCCAAATTAGATACCAGTTTCATAATCTTTGTTGCAATACCGACCTTCCTAGCCTTTTAACTTGTCAAAATTATAGTGAGCTCGGGGCGCTTCTCACCAAGCTCTTTGAGCATAGGAATACAATTTTAAAACAAACTAATTAATTTGTTTCTTTAGGTCTGATAGCTCAAAGTTTGCTCTCAATGGACGTTAATCATCATCATCATCATCATCATCATCAATTATTATGTATTAATAATTTACATTTTTTATCGCTTTAAAATGTGCTTTATATCCAATTGTGTAACATCCCCTCTTCTACTTTCACTCCCCTGCAAAAGAAAATACATTAAGCAAAAATAAAGCTAAATACACCTAATGACATATTTTGAGAATATTATTATTTATTAGTATTAATATGGAAATTTGGGTCATTTATATTATAAAAAGTAAATTTATATTATTATTATTGTTCAAGTACAAGAAGACTCACCCCTTATTTGATTAAGGTGAATGTTATATATATATATATATTAAAGTATTAATGACCAATAATCATTTTCTTTAGGAAAGTCAGTTAGGGTTGGCATGTAAAGGGAGTAGATGGACTAAAAAATGAAAAACTGTTGCCAAGAGGTTGAACATAACTCGTATTGGGAGAGAGATCGACAGCCATGGGAAAAATTGGGAGAAGTTGGCAGGCATAGGGATGTCTTGATTCATTTTCTACATCTAGATTGAAGAGAGGAGAGACCGGTTCGAGGTATCCTTTCATACCCTTTATGTTTTATAAGTTAGCTGCTATAATACTGGCACTAAAGGAAGATGGATGACTTGGAAGAGAAAAGGCACATCCCATGTGTTGCGAAGGCACTTTATTTGTTGTACCAATTTCCCTCTAGCTAGTACACTTAGAGATGATAAGACATATTGACCTTACAATCCATTTAGATCGAAATAAAGGGAACTAAGATCATAGAGTTTGTAGCTCCAGAATGGTCGGAAGGAGGATTATAATAGAGTAAAGTGTATCATTGTGAAGAGAAACCTCTATTTTGTTGGATGTGAAGTCTGATCTTCCTGATTTAGAGATGTTATTTAAGTCGTTTTTGGGTCCCATTACTTGACGGGGGTGTGTGGAGGGGCTTTCCCCCCATTATAGTTATCAGGGGGATCCATGGGGGGAGGACTTGTAAAATGTTGTAACTTTATAGTCATGACTTGGTCAATAATGGGTGATTTACGGGGCCATGGTTTTGGCCAAACCGTAGTATTTTCCCATGGTATTTCCTTTATAAAAGGAAATAATTGTAATACGACTATGTGTTGTATTGTAGCATTGTGAAACAATCTCCGTGATTGTGTGAGAGAGATTGTGAGAGAGTGAATAGGAAGTGTAGCGGGGTTGTTGCAGGTTGTATCCCTTCATTTTGTTGGATGGTATAATAATAAAGGACTGGAAATTTCTGTGTGGACGTAGCCCATCTTGGGTGAACCACGTTATGTCTATGTCTCTCTTGTAATGTGGTTATAATATTTGCATCTTGTTTATGGCTTATTTTATTTCTTTGCAATCCTATTTTTCTAACATGTTCTTTCGATTCGCGGTAGGCGAACTCCTCTACCTTACTCTTATATTTATTTCTTTAATTTCTTGGGTCGATGTTTGGTGTCTAAAATGGGGCTCATAAGAAAAATAATAATAAAAACCACATCACACCAAGGAAAATAATAAAAAATGTCACGTCACATTAATTTAAAGTTGTTATTAGTGATGGTCAGCCTATATTGTGTCATTAATGGTAGTTGACAAGTATGTTGGGTTAGTAAAGAGTTAGGAGATGTGGTTGAAAATATTAATGAATGATTTGGATTCTCATGCACACACAATAAATGATATAGCAATAAAAATTCAAAATTTATATTATAATTTATTTATTTATTTTATAAATTTACAATTACTTTTCTAAAAAATTTAATAAAATGTAAACTCAAAAACTAACTAATAAAATAATAATAGAAAAAACCACTTCTAATATTTAATATAAATTTTATATTAAAATTTAAATATTTGAAATATGTTAATTTTAATCATATACTAAACTCAAGTACCTATGCTAAGTGGGATGGATGCTTGCTCCTTCGCACTAATGGAACATGAAAGGGTAGGGTGGCATTAAGTTGTATGAGCCTTAATAATTCAAGTGAGGGGGCTCCACTTTAATTATGCTAAGTGGGATGGATGCTTGCTCCTTTGCTCTAATGGAACATGAAAAGGTAGAGTGGCATTAAGTTGTATGAGCCTTAATAATTCAAGTGAGAGTTAAATATGCATAAGTTTTTATTGTGATATTTTTATGTTTAATAACTTAAGAAATTATATAATAAAATTATTGTTTTATTTTATATTTAATATTAAATATTTAAAAATTGTAAATATTGGAAAATTAAAAAACATTTAATCATATATTATAATTATACATTTATTTTTTAATATTTTCTAGAAACTATTGTTGTTTATCTTACGGGAATTTTATTTCCCATAAGTTTGTTCACATGACCATTGCTAGAGGAATTAAAGAATTTTGTTTAACCTAAGAATTAATTGCTTTTAGTTTTGAAATGAGCCAAAATTTGGTTGAAATAGTTAGATTTAGGTCAAATATTGATGAAAATGTGGTAAAATTTTATATTTTTATTATTTTGATCTTTATATAATATTTATTAGATATTATCTAATAATATTAAAAATATTAATTTTTTTATTTTTATATTAGTATTTAAAAGTTTTAACCACTTTACAATATGGTAATTAAGAATATTTAGATTTTAAATCTAATTATATTTTTTCTAATAATACATTTTTAAATAATAATATAATTTTTTATTTTATATTACCAAAGTTTTAATTTAATTATTAAGAATATAATATTTAAATATATTTAAAAATTAAAAAAAGTTAGTGTTTTAAACTAACTCTATTTTAAATTAATGTTTTTTAAGATTAAATGCATAAATGTTTTTAGTGATGATGATGATGATGATGATGGTTAACGTCCCCTGAGACCAAAAATTGGTTTATCGGACCCTGAAGAAGAAAATTAATTAGTTTGTTTTAAAGTTATATTTCTATGCTCAAAGAGCTTGGAGAGAAGCGTCCCGAGCTTACTATAATTTTGATA
>LPNX010631675.1:666114-698925 GCA_001517045.1 Pseudotsuga menziesii
TTGATGTTGTAAGTTATAAAACGCTTCTGGTTTTGCTCGATCTTTCTCCAAGATTCTCTAGAGATGCTGCAACCCCAAACCTCACACCCATACAAGATAACAGGAGTGACTAGAGTTTCAAAGAGGAGCTTCTTTTTATCCCACATCACGAGGTTTGCAGCTTTACAGTTATTTGCAGCTTTACAATATGGTAATTAAGTATATTTAGATTTTAAATCTAATTATATTTTTTCTAATAATACATTTTTAAATAATAATATAAATTTTTATTTTATATTACCAAAGTTTTAATTTAATTATTCAAGAATATAATATTTAAATATATTTAAAAATTAAAAAGAAGTTAGTGTTTTAAAATAACTCTATTTTAAATTAATGTTTTTTAAGATTAAATGCCATAAATGTTTTTAGTGATGATGATGATGATGATGATGGTTAACATCCCCTGAGACCAAAATTTGGTCTATTGGACCCTGAAGAAGAAAATTAATTAGTTTGTTTTAAAGTTATATTTCTATGCTCAAAGAGCTTGGAGAGAAGCGTCCTGAGCTTACTATAATTTTGACAAGCTAAAAGGCTAGGAATGTCGGTATTGCAACAAATATTATGAAAGTGGGATCTAATGTGGGTGTATGCAGGGCACTCTAAGAGGAAGTGATTTTCATCTTCAATGTTCTTACTCTCACAAAGGTGGCAGATCCTTTCTACCCAAGGAGTTTTAGGGACTGTCCAACGACCAGTTTCGCTGTGGAGCTCATGCGAGTTCGTTCTTATCTTTCAAAAAGACTTCATTATCATTTTAATTAATATGAAATTTATGTGTGAAAGGAGTTGGAATAATGATAATATAAAAAAAAATATATTTATTATTTCAAGTATATTTATTTTAGAGATGAACTTTTCACAAGCTCAACTAATATGAGTTTCACATGGAGTAAGCTATATCCAATAAAAATATGACAAATAAGAATTATTGACTTCTAAATGTTCAATGTCCAACTCAACCATAATGGTTGACCAAAGATATTGAAATTCTATTAGTTGGAAAAATCTAGCCCAAAATAATTTTAATAAAAAACAATCCCATCCATGCACCCTTTCTTATAAGGCCTATTTTATACCCCAAATTTCCTCTAATACTTCCATCAAATAAGAAGAAAGTATCTGGAGACCAATGGATGTAAAAATAATTTGTAAGGTTATGGACTATCAAGTGAATTTAGATTACAAATTTGTATAATTTTCAAAGAGTCTTAAAGAAAGAAAAAATCCAAACATATTTTATAATAAATATATTTAAAATGAAAAATAATAAGCTTGATTTATATCTTTTTTTAATTGGTTTTTTTCTCATTGAAAATAAGTACAAATACATGTTCATAATTTGAAGAATTAGGGTTTTCTTACAAGTGCTTCAAATATAAAAAAAAAATGCCAAAAGATCAAAAGAGGTCACATTTTGTTTCCTAATTGCACTACTAGATAATTGAGAGCGTAACCTTGAGATACTGATAAAATTAAAAGTATAATTACCACTAAAGATACCGATATAACTAAAAGTATAACTATGACTAAAGATGCTCATAAAATTTAAAGTATAATTATGACTAAATTTAAAGAGAAGATGTGTAGAGAAAAATTGAAAATAAGATAATCAAAACTATTAATTTTTACTAATGGTATTTTAAAGAAAAATATAAATATTGTAAAGATAATAACACACTTTCATATTAGAGAAGACCAAATCAACATTGTATAAAATAACATATAAAATTTGTAAGATTAATAAAATAATTCATGATTTTTTCATGGAATTTTTAACCTACATAAAAATAAGGTCAAAACATTTAAAAGAAAAATAATTGTCAAATTTATGGAGAAATAAATATTAAACAAATATAAATATTTTTATATAAAATTATTTATCACAAATCCAACATAATTAAAACAATCAAATGTTATTTTATTTATTTAATTTTTAGAGTAAGAAACCAAACGTGTACAAAAAGAATTTATAGCCATTAATTTTTTTTTAATATATAATAGTAAAATATCGTATATAATATTTAAAATTATTACAATTATATGAATATACAATATTTTATTATTTAAAAAAAACTATTTTTTCATAATGTTTTACATATTACTTATTTTTAAAAAGATACATTATTAGAAATATGTTTTAAAAACCATTTGTGATGAACAATAAGGGATATCAAAATCACAATCAATTTATAAAAGATATGCATAAGAAATTTTTTTCTTTCTCTCTAACTTTTATTTTTAAAAAACTATGAAGTATATAGAACAAACTTATTGATTTTTGAACTTTTTCCATGAGAATCTTTACAAAATCTAAAATGATGTAAAGTTGTTGTTTATTACACAAAATTGATATCCATTATGGCATACTATAGTTAATATTATCTACATTTTTTTTCAAAATATCTGGTCACCTTAAACCTAAGGCATGACATGGTTATAGCTTATATGAGATATCAATTTTGTTTTCATTTAACATATATATAACACAAAGTAACATAAGCTTAAATATAATCTATTTGAAATATATTATGGATTTGAACATAAAACCAATCTAACATTATGTTTCTTCTACTCATTGTTATATGCACTTTTATATCAACTCAAAAACAAAACAGAGTATCGTGTTGCATTAAACAAATAAAAATGTTCAATGTAGATGAAGAGGTTGTAATGTAGAAGTTTCATTAAATACAAACATTGCATCACACAACTTCTCAATCTAAAATAAGGTTTGGTTTCACATTGAGAAAATGTAAATTTAAATTCCAACATCACAAACTATACACACATATTATGAGACAACCCATATACCATCATTAAACAATGTAGTAAAATGCTTTTAATATCAACTTTACTATGATATTTTAGCATTTATCTCACGTTTAATCTTTACTATGATATTTTAGCATTTATCTCAAGTTTAAGATTAATTATATTTTATAACCTTATAGTTTCACATTACTTGAGCAAAGCACTCACACTAAACTTCTAAGTGATATCAACATACCAATGCAGTTTAATAGATATGATGATTATACATACTCAGAGTAATGCCTTCCTACTCAATAGTGATGAATAAGACAACAAGAAACAATTGCAAAAAGGTCAACCTTGAGCTTAATGTCCATGCTACCAAATTGTTGGGGTTGAGAACTTACTTTCCCTCAAACTGAAGAATTCATTGGGTTAAAGTGTTGGATTGCACATCCAAGTGAGTGATTTGTCTCTTTTTTTGGGTAAAAGAGTTTGTGTTCCTCTTAAGTTGGCAATTTTTTCTTTTGGTTTGTTGTGTGTTGTTTATTAAGAATACTAATTGAAGTCATCACTCCTTTGTTTTAGAAAACAAAAATCCATAAAATTAAAGGTTGCATTTTCCTTGCATTATGAGGTGAACAATTTACCTCATTTGTATATGGAAGTTTCCTTTTCATTTTCCTTCCTTACAAAACCTCTTCATAGTTTTCTCAAAGTATATTAATGAAGTTTCCCTTCATTTTTCTTACTTGCAAAACTTCTTCATAGTTTTCTCAAACTACAATTCCATGTGTACAACAACTCATTTTTGTTTTCTTTTCAGCTCCAACAAAACTTATCAACCTATACGCGTTTAATTGCACCTTCTTGGGGCGTTTAATTGCACCTTCTTGGGGCAATTGGTAGTATTAAATGCAACCATCAACACATAGACAAGAGTCATGAAGCGTAAATGTGGCGCCAGAAGAATGACTGACCTATGAAATATTTTTCTCCATAGCATTAAAATGTATATCCAGCAAATACCCGTGGAAGTGCCCGCATAATTGATTTGTAGTTTTAGAAAGACAAACAGTTAATATAGACAGTGGCCTTCTACTGATAGAAATAATAGGTTGTCTGAGATGAAGGAAATATATATGAGTCGGGTATACGCTGCAATAACCACCTTCACCTTTCAGCTTTACCCAATGATCATGGAGGACGCGGTAGGAGGATCGCTCTTTGTTGGACTGTGTTTAGCTGCATTATGTACTGTTTCTGTTTCAGCTGCTTGCTTTTACGCTGCGCGGAAAGCACCCAGTGGAAGGTGGCCTCTCCTCGGCTTCCTCCCTTACCTCATTTACACCCTTACCTCATTTACAATTACTGTATCAATGCTTGCAGTTTCTACGACGCGATTACGCATCTGCTCATTCTGAGGGGCGGGACTGTCACGCATCTCATGGGTGCATGGAGTAAATGGGTTGTGACTGAAGAACCTGCTAACGTGGAATATGTTTTGAAGACAAGTTGCCATAACTTTGTGAGCGGCACTTGAAATCAGAAAGAACAGAGCACAGACACAGAAAACAGAGCACAAAGAAGAAGATTGGGAAAATCTCACATCTAAGACTACGCTCATAGTTTGTATTTATTACATGAAAACAAGCAGCCGTTACAACAAACAGCAATAAAAATTGGATCTACATTAAACACTCTCGGTGTATCTAACTAACTCATAAAAGCTCCATTATTCTCTCGGTGTATCTAACTAATTCATAAACGCTCCATTATTTCCAAGTCTCCCTCTTAATGGAGAATGGATTGACTGCTACACCTAACATCTCCCTAAACAGCTCAAACTTAACCTTTCCAAGAGGTTTTGTGAAAATATCAACAGTATTTTCACAAGTATTACAATATATAAGATCTATTTCATTGGACTGCAACTTTTCTCTAACAAAATGTAATTGAGCATCAACATGCTCTGTCCTTGAATGAAAAATCAGATTATTCGCCAACTTGATTGAACTTTGATTATCACATTTGATCATTGTAGGTTCCTTTTGTTCTTCTCCAACATCTTGAAGAAGTCTTCTCAGCCAAACGACTTCACAGGTTGTTGCACAAAAGGCTTTATATTCTGCTTCAGTAGAAGACATAGATACAGTAGGCTGCTTTTTACTGCTCCATGAAACAATTCCGGATCCAATGCTAAATGCATATCCAGTAGTTGATCTTCGATCATCCAGATTGCCAGCCCAATCAGAATCTGAGTAACTTGTCAACTCAACAATAAATGCATCAGTATATTTAATACCATAATCAAGTGTTCCTTTTAGATACTTGAGTACCGCCTTTGTTGCATTCCAATCGCTTTCTTGAGGTTTTTCCATAAAATGACTTAACACACTCACAGAATATGCAATGTCAGGTCTAGTTGTGGTGAGGTAATTCAAACTACCCACCATTTGTCTATACATAGTGCTATTCACATCCTTGGAACCGTCATCACAAGAGAGTTTCACATTCTGCTGCATGGGGACAGTAAAAGATTTACATTGATCCATTTTAAATCTCTTAAGTACATCTGTGACATACTTACTTTGACAGACAAAAGTTTGGCCTGCATTTTTCCAAACTTCAAGACCCAGGTAGTAATGTAACTCACCAAGATCTTTCATTTCAAAAACTTGTGACAGTTGCTCCTTGATTTCATCAATCAATTTCTCTGCATTTCCTGTAATTACTAAATCATCAACATATAAGGAGATCAATACTATATACCCCTGCTCATCAAATTTGATATACAGATTTGGATCACTCTTGCTCCTCATAAAACCCTGTTGAAGAAAGAAAGAGTCTATCTTCTCATACCATGACCTAGGTGCCTATTTTAGTCCATACAATGCTTTCTTTAACTTACACACTAAGTGTTCTTGCCCATGTTCCACAAACCCTTCTGGTTGAGTAAGGTAAACCTCCTCCTTTAACTCACCATTCAAAAATGCAGATTTAACATCTAATTGGTGTAGCTTCCAATGGTACTTTGTAGCTAAAGCAATTAACATTCTGATAGTATTCAATTTAGCTACTGGTGCAAATGTTTTAACATAATCAATACCTTCTGTTTGTGAATACCCCTTTGCCACCAATCTAGCCTTATATTTGTCTATACTACCATCTGATTTAAACTTGGGTTTGTATATCCATTTGCATCCAATGGGCTTTTTATGTTTAGGAAATTCAGTCAATTCCCAAGTATTATTTTCCATTATAGATTCATATTCTTCCTCCATTGCATTTCGCCATTCATCATGTTCTTTGGCTTCATTAAAAGTCATGGGTTCTATGACATTTGAAATGCTACTCATTAGGGCATAGTCTCTATACCTCTCAGGAAGTCGAACCTGTCATGAAGATCTTCTCAAATGATTATCTTCCTCCTCACTTTGTGAAGATCTGTCTTCACCACTAGATGAACTCGAACTGCTTGAAGTGTTCATATCACTTAGTCCTTCTTGCTTCTGCGGTTGTGGTTATTGCTGTGGTGTCTATTGTTGCAATTGTGATTGTTGTTGCGATGGTTGTTGTTGTTTCTCTTCTTTAACTCCTTCATCAAGAAGTCTATGCCATTCCTCATGACTGTTGTTGTCATGATTTCTTGCTTCCTGCTCATGGAAAAGTACATCTCTACTTGCAAATACTTTGTGAGTAGTAGAAAGATCAAACAGTAAGTATGCTTTAAATTCAGAGAAGTACCCTATGAAAATACATTTAATGGCTTTAGCATCCAATTTCTTCCTATTCTCCTTTGGAATATGTGCAAAAGCCTTACACCCAAATATTTTCAAATTATGAACTGTAGGTTTGGAACCATACAAGGCTTCGAAAGGAGTAATATTATCAAGACACCTTGTATGACTTCTATTCTTTAAATATATTGCAGTAGTTATGGCTTCAACCCAAAATGCATTCGGAAGTTTCTTACCTTTCATCATACTGCGTGCACACTCTACTAGAGTTCTGTTTTTCCTTTCAGCAGCTCCGTTCTGTTGTGGAGTGCTGGGTATTGTGAACTGTTGTACTATTCCATGATCTTTGCAATATTTGATGAAGTCCCCTAATTCATACTCTCCCCCTTGATATGAACGGAGGATTTTGATGTTTTTTTTCTGTTTGGTTTTCCACCATGTTTCTAAATTCTTTAAAGTACTTGAAAACATCACTTTTTCTTCTAAGGAAATAAACCCATGTGTATCTTGTGCTATCATCAATAAATAACAGAAAGTAAAATGCACCTCCTAAAGACCTTGCCTGCATAGGTCCGCAAACATCAGTATGAACAAGATCTAACACATCTCTCTTTTTCCTATCAGGGTTAGAGGGAAATTCATCTCTGTGCATCTTTACTAATGCACATCCTTCACAAGTGACATTCTCATTCTTTAACATAGGAAGACCATCAACCATATTTTTTTTTTGTAATAACAATAAATCGTGATAATTTATGTGGCCATACCTTTGATGCCAAAGATTCTCTATTGGCATAGTTGCAGAAATCAGTGCATGATGTTCTTTGCTGGTAACGTCAAGCTTGTATAGTCCTCCTGCTCTAACTCCCATTGCAACAGTTCTGTATCGGTCCAGCAGATCCTTTACTATGCAATGATTTTTGAAGAATTCAACCTTCAGGTTCTGATCTGTAATGGTGGATACAAAGATCAAGTTTTTCTTTAGCCCTGGCACATATACAACATTGCGAATGTGACGAATAGTACCATTTAGCAATGTTACTGGAATATCTCCATATCGCTTGATCTGATGAGTGCGGTCATCTCCAAGGTATATGCTGGCACCATTATGTTTTTCTTTAAAATTAGTAAACCACTTCTTATTACATGTCATATGTATTGATGCTCCGAAATCCACAAACCAGGCATCAGAATCATCAGTTTCAGCAGACAAAGCGACATTAGACACAAACAGTCTAAGATCCCTTGAATCAAAATTAGGCGGTTCATCAGAATCATCACTAGCATTAAACAATCTGAGATCATGTTCTGAAGAATCTTCTGCAAAATGACCTGTATGTTTTCTAGTTTTATTCCTAGCCTCATCGCTCTTCTTCTTCTGACAGTCTCTAATAAGATGTCTAGATCGACCACAATAAAAACAACTCTTTGACTCATTCCTGTTAGATGGCATGCCTTGATTCAACCTTGGAGATTGCCTTCTCTACGATGAACTCCCTCCTGAGAATCTCTTATTTGACCACAGTGCCAAGTCTGAGTTCCAAGGCTTCAAATTTGCGCATCTTTCTTCCTCTTGTAGCAAAATACATGTTAATTCTTCAAAAGTAGGAGGTTTCTCCCTTGCTGCGAGACCTGTTATAAACATCTGATAGTATTCTAGCATACCATTTAAAGTAATTGTGACAAGATCAGTGCTGGAAACATTTTCTCCTATATTTCCTAGCTTGTCTTTCACTTCTTTAATACGACCCAAAAATGAACTAATAGATTCATTTCCATCCATTTTAATGCCTAGCAATTGAGTTTTCAGGAAAATAATACGATTTGTATTGCTAGTTTCATACAAATCTTTAAGCACTGTCCATGTTTCAGCAAAAGTCTTGGCTTCTCTAATATGTGGAATTATGCTATCTTTAACAGACATACGCATCAATACCTTAGCCTTGTTCTCATGCTTATCCCAATCTTGGATCTGAGCTGCTGTTGCACCTGCAGCCGCATTGGGTTTCACTTCATCTCCCTTCGCAATCGTCCATATACCATAACCTTCCATCAAGGTCTGCATTTTGAATTTCCAGTTGATGAAATTCGAGCCATCTAATTTATTGGCTTCGTTGAGGTAGGTCTCTGCCAACGGATTCGACATCTTTGCAAGTGTTGGAGGCGTACAATCTTGATCTAGACTTCAGGCAGATGGATTTCCAGGAAATGATCTCCACACAAGACCTTCTCAGCAAATGGATCTCTCCTTGGGCTTACTTCACAACAGTAGGCAGAGATTCCTCCAGTAGCAAACCCACTTGCTAGCAATCTCTCAGCAATCGGCAACGATCTAAATTTCCAGCGATTTGGCAAGAATCTTCTTGAATTTGCAGCAGCTTCCTCCACTAAATATGGCCCACGATCTCTCCTTCACATCTAGCCAGATCCTTTAGCAACAATCTTCATGACAGACAAGCAGCTATGATTTCTAGAATCTCACATGCAGCGCTCTCTCCTGAGCAGGCAGCTCTCCTTCCACACTCTCTAGAAGATTTGACTCCTTCACTAGCAGATTAAGATCCTTCACTAGTAGCAATCTCTCCACGATCTTCCAGATGTAGTAGGTAGCACTGGAAGGAAATGGGCAGAGATCCCAATTTCCAGTGATTTATTCACGATCGTAGCAACAAAACCTTCAATATTTCCATAGTAGCGATCTATCCCACACAACGCTTCTCCTTCAACGATCTTCTCCTTCCAATGGCAGTAGTCAGTCTATTTGCGGCTCCTTTACTACACAATTGGAAGCTCTCTACATCACACGGGCTCCTTGGCCTCCACGCACAGCAACCCCACATAGACAGACAAGAGGAGGAGATACACTCAACTCTACTCCACACACATGCAGGCCAACATGCTCTCAGCAGGACACCAATAGGGCACTCACACAGGATGCCAATCAGGAAATATCACAACAACAAGCCAATGCTCTGATACCAACTTGAAATTAGAAAAAACAGAGCACAGACATAGAAAACAGAGCACAAAGAAGATTGGGAAAATCTCACATCTAATACTACGCTCATAGTTTGTATTTATTAAATGAAAACAAGCAGCAGTTACAACAAACAACAATAAAAATCGGATCACATTAAACACTCTCGGTGTATCTAACTAACTCATAAAAGCTCCATTATTCTCTTGGTGTATCTAACTAATTCATAAATGCTCCATTATTTCCAAGTGGGGCGACTATTTCAGGTAGGTCTTTCGTGACGTTTTCGGCGAGATGGCAATTTTCGTTCAAGATGGAGAGATCCGGAAGCAAGTGAGGATGACCATGTCTCCCATGTTTGTCTCCCCGAGCTTCCACAACGATGTTAATGAAACAACATTCAGGCTGGTGCACCAGAGGGTTCTTCCATTGTTCTAGCGCGCTGCGAGAGAGGGCATAGCCCTTGATCTAGAGGACGTTTTCCATCGCTACACCTTCGACAACATCTCTAATTTCGGGCTCAGCTTCGATCCGAGCTCTCTAGCCCTCGACCTCCCACCTATTCCTTTCGTTAAGGCGTTTGATTGGTCTATCCAGGTATCCATGCGCTGGTTTCTTGTGCCGAAGCTTTACTGGAAGACTCTAAGGTTTCTGGGTTTGGGGACGGAACGACAGATGGTCAAGGATCAAAGAGTCGTGCATGATTATGTGGCAAAGATCTGTGCTATGAAGAAGGATGAAATACAGACACAAAACAATTCTGCAGACGGCCACCTGTGCCGCCCTTCCGGGTTTTTTCCTTTGTTTATACAGGCAGAGAATGAAATAAAAAGGGACGTGTTTTCTGAGGAGGAGTTGAGAGGAACCTACACAAGTATCATAATGGCAGGCAGGGCTTCGACGGCCACTGCGCTTGCCTAGTTCTGCTGGATCCTTCAGCAGCACCCGCGCGTCGAACATAATATTTTGATGGAGCTGAAAGGCATCATAAATGGGAGATTACAGACAACAAAAGACCAAACCGACCCGGACCCGTTTAGTCTAGTTGAATTAAAAGAAGTGAACTATTTACAGGCGATGCTGTATGAATCTATGCGTCTGTACCCATCGGTTCCCGTAGGGATTTTAGAAGCTGTGGACGATGATGTTCTACTGGACGGAACGAGAGTGAAGAAGGGGTGGAAGGTGTTGGGATTTTTCTACGCCATGGCCTGAGTGGAGAGCATTTGGGGTAAATATTGTCGTGAGTTCAAGCCTGAGCGATGGCTCCAAAATGGTAAATTCATGACCAAGTCAGAGTTGGTCTACTCAGTGTTCAGCCAAGGCCCTCACCGGTGCCTGGGAAGGGAGGTTTCCAATGTGCAGATGAAGTGGGTGACATCCTCCATTCTTCTTCGTTGTCGTGTCAAAGCTGCAGTCTATGGGCATAGTGTAGTTCCAGCGTTCGGGATGATGTTCGGCATGAACCCCGGCTTCCATGTTAGAGTCTACACGCGTTAAACGTCTCTTCTACGTGATTACGGTTATCTAGTTTTCTATGGCGCTGAAAATACAGATCTGAACCTGAATTTTAAGAGAGTAATATTATGTGTTCTTAACATATTATATGTAAGAAAGAACACACATTTAAATAAGAATTATTAGTAAAGAAAGGCTCATGGTACACATATTGCGTTTCGGAGTCCTATTGGTGAATCTCCATTCTATCATACTCTTTCTTGTGCATCTGATAGCTTTTTGATGTATTCTCTATGAGTGGCTTACATGTTTTACTTTTTCGCCTGGTTATCCTCTTTTTGGTGTTGTGCAATGCGTTTGGATCTCTTGAAGTGTTGTTTCTGTTGCTGCCATGTCTGTACCTGAGTGGTTATTTTCAGCGGATATCTTGCAATATTTTCATATACTTACACTAAAGATATATAATCATATTAAAATTTTAAAAGTAAAGATATAATCAAAATATATGTTCATGCTTACACTAATAAGCAACATATAATTTTTTATCAAGAGTATGGACTTAAACTTCATATATCACTTGTTGTAGAGTAGTATTGATAAACAATGAGAGAACTAAAATGATTCATTAGACTATCATATAAATTCAAATTGTTTTTGATAAATTAATAATTAATTTATGTTATAAATAAAATAAGTCTATAGGAAAGAGTCTTGATCCGTGTTGTGGAATGCATGGAGCCAAAAAGAAAGGTGTCTAATTGTCAAATTTTATCGTTAAATTGGTAGTTCTGTATTTAATAGAGTAAATACTACATTGATAACTAGCATTAATATTGGGGAAGAGATAGCGAGGTATTTGGGGGGTGAAGCTTCAATCAGCAAATATTAATGCAAAGGTCCTACAAAATTATGTCTCTTCTTTGCAAAGTTCTTACAAAATTATGTTTCTCCTTTGGGATCTAGATCTTGCAGTGTCTCTGTCCTCATTTTTACAATATTTTTAAGTTTGGTTCACTGATATTTATGAAGTGGACTACAGGAACTCTAGCCCTATTCCTATCTCAGTGTTTCCCTCTAACAATGAATTTAAAGAAGCTAAACATACAACCTTTCAGATGGATTTTTCAATCTAACATTGGTGGCGAGGTCTCAAGGGATGTGAATTCAGTACACTTGGGGGATTTTTCCTAGACGATTGGGCGACCCTCTCAAGGTTGTCCTTTACAAGTAGGAAACTATTCCATGAAGGATTACGTAATTAAGTATGGGGTTGATGTGGGTATCCAAGTGTTACTTCCTTCTCCCAAGTGTTCAGGAAGGGCTCTCATAGTGAAAAATATATATATTTAGATGATCGGAATTGTGGTCAATTATTGAGCTTTCCTAAATGTATCGAGCTAGGCGAGATGGATATAGGTGGTTGGTTTTGATCTTACGATTGAAGACATTCTGAATTTCTTAGGTCTGGCTCTAGTTGGTCATTTCAATGGAAATCCTGTGTGTCTGGCTTCTTTGCGCTCTTGGGTTACATAGAATTGGGAAGTGAAATTAGGTTACTCTCAAGTTTTTCACGTCTTGTCCTTGGGGTGGATTTGTTTCATTATTAGGAATCCAGAGGCCAAGGTGAAAATGATTGATGACAAGTGGTTTTGGGGTCCTTTTGGTTTGATTCTTCGAAAATGGAAGGTGGATATTGATCCTTGTCATGAGCTTGTTAATGTTCTTTAGTTGTGGGTTATTCTTCTTTAGGTTAGGCCACCGGACATGACAAGCGAGTGCATTGACTAATGAAAGAGATTGTGGATGGTGATATCGTTAGCATGTTGGAGGAGGCAAGCACTAGTGGGACATATGACCACACTTGGGTTGTACCCACACAATTCCCACTCATATAAAGGAACAACTAGAGACCAAACTCAAGGAAACAAAGAATAGGTAGAAACATAAGAGACTTGCAAGGTAGAGGTGCATTGGATTTTTGTTGTCCTTGAAAGAGGTGTGGGATGCACGAGGGATGCGCCTTACATGGAGACTTTTGTCGAAGTATACTCTAGGCCATGGAAAGCTTGCAGATAGGAGGAGTCTAGATGGGAGCTTCCCCGTTCACAGAATTGAGTATTCAAGTGAGGGAGCATGTGATTGCAATCCTAGTTGGGGCATAGCCTATGACAGACATGTGTGAAGCTTGTGGATGGACAGACAATGTGGATTGGAATCTCAGCAAATGTATTTGGTTGAGTGATAAATATTTAGTGGTGTCTTGTGGCAGTTAGATTGCGCGCCTCCATGGGATTTTTTGGCCAATAAGCACCCCCGTTATCTTTGTACGGTTGTAACTTGTAAAATATGCTAAGTATAACACCATGCCTAGTTTGGGTTTCTCCTATATATCTTGTTCATTGTTTGTTAACTAAGTGTGGATATTGTTTAAAATCTTGTTCATTGTTTGTTAGCTAAGTGTGGATACTGTTTACTATTTATGTGGAAGGCCTAAATGAATGTAAATTTGGCCAAGTATAATACAATAACCTAACACAAAGGATAACTTCCGGGGAGTGTCTAGTGGTCACTCAGGGGTCAGTATTTCCTAGCACCAAGCCAGTTCCATGACAGATGTATCAGAGCTACTCTTCACAACACTTCATTCTAGGAAGTTGGTGTGAGTTCGTTTGTGGAGATTTTCGTGCTGCTTGGCTGAGGTAGTGATGAAGTAACTGATTGGGTTCGTTGAAGAAGCATTCACCAAGGACTGTTTTTGCAGTGTCGATACAATTGGAAGCGGAATGTGGAGTGAGAAATGGTGTTCTATTCATATCACTTTTGCCACTACTGCATGCAGCCAGAACTCAGCTGGAAGTAGAAACACATCGAGTAGAACATTGGAAAAGTTGCAACGATGAAAGGAAGTAAGCTAAATTTGGAAGCACAGTCAGAATTTCATTTTGGAAGCTAATAAAAGTCATTAGTTTTTAAAGAAGACAAGTGCATTGGTATCCTATGTTAGCAGGAGCTTGCGAATAGGAGAGTCCAACAAAATTAGATAGTTGCAATAGGTGAAGTGGGCATGTTTAGCAGGGATGAATTGAAGTTGCGATGACTTTCCAAGCTCGGCAAGGGGGTTGTGCAAACTTGTAGACATACACTTTGGTAGAAGTGCATGATCTGTGACAAATAAAAATGGCTAAGGCAAAGCGCACCAAAGAACCCATGGTTGAAGCAGAAGAAGTAGCTTCAGATGCAGAGGAGGAATCCTTGCACGACAAAAGCTTGGTAAAAAAGATGTCCTAGGTGAAGACGAGAGTTGCAATGCTTGAGAGGAATGCATAACAAACTTCTGTAGCAATTTTCAATTAGGATGAGAAGGTCAACACCTTAGAGACAGACTTGTATTGATGGCATAATCACTTCAACGGGGTGGAGCTTAGAGTTAATGTTGTTATTGACTTGGTAGCCTCCTTGGAGTTGAAAGCCACGATCAAGAAGGTGAATGGGTTAATGGATGCGGTGGACACCCTTCAATGTCATGTTCTGAACTGAGAGGACCCAGACGGACAAGTCGAGAAAATTGAAGGATTAGTGTGTGAGCTTCAAGAATGGGTAAAGTAGCAAGACGGAATTATTGCTCTCTTGAAGAAGGATGTAGCTAATGAAAATGGTGCAACTGCAACCATTCATATATGCATGAAGGATCCAGAACCATATGACGAAACCAAGAACACTAAGCTGATAGGGAAATTATATTAGGATGTCAAATGTTACCTTGATCAGTGAATGACAATTTGGATGAGGTGAAGGTTAATGCAGCAACAATCTTTCTCACAAGAACTACCAAGTTGTGGTGGAGAAACCGTGCAGACGATGTGGATGAGGGGAAGGATGAATGGATCAATAATTGAGAACAAATGAAGGTGGCATTAAAATATTAAATTGGACATGGGAGTCATGGTTAGATTTCCTTAAACAAGTTGATGAATATAAAGCATGGCAGGAAAATCCAGGCTTATGTGCGATCTTACACGAGCCTTATGTTAGAAATCAAGGATATGAGCGAAGAATGTTGGCTATATACTTCATGAAGGGATTACAGCCATGGGAACAAATAAACTTGCAACAACAAGGTGTGAATACCCTTGCAACAATGACCTCAGCAACCGATAAACTCTTGGATTACCGCATAGATGGGAAAGTGAGTCCAAAGGAAATGAGGATGGTTGTGGGGGGGCACAAGGAAAGTTCAAGAAGAAAATGAAGGGTAACCCCAATTGGGTTCCATGTATGAGGAAGCGAAACCAAAGAGCATGGAAGAACCCAAGGAGAAGAGTAAAATAGTCTCATGCTATATTTGTGAGAAAGACCATTATGCAAGAAACTATCCATTGAAACTACAGAAGGTGTCTGCAGTAAAACAAACAAAAATACCTTCAACACGAGTTTTGCAAGTATTGAATGTTGTTCTTGAGGAACCAAAAGTCACTTAGGAAGAATATCTCACAAGGTTGTGTTATGTTCCTGTATAATTCAATGGGCAGTAGGTATTATATTTGGTCAACAATGACACGATGCACATTTTTGGGAAGGAAGAAGTGGAAGATCCCGCTCAAGTTGCAGATTAATCCGAGACATATTTCATTCAAAGTAGTCAACTAGCAGTGGTAGAGAAGTTTGTTGGTGTGGCCAACTGAGTTTCTTTGAAACTTAGAGAGTGGAATTCAATGAAGTGCTTGGAAAGGAGTTCTTAAGGGGAGCTAAAGTATGGGGGCCTCCTTTTAAAGAGAAAGACACCTCTCCTATAATGGGTTTGTTTCTAACAACGTCTTGGTTTACTCATTTTCTCTTGCCATTTGGCTTGTGTTACTAAGGTTTATTTCTTTCTACTTTGGTCACTATGGCACACAATGACTCTTTTTTTTTATGCACTACGTAGTAAGTTTTGATTGACTAGGTCTTTTTTTCCTTGTATACTAAACTCGTGGTCATTGTTCTCATGGACCCCTTTTTTATAGAATGCTTGTACTTTAATAATTTTATAGAATTATGAAGCATTTTCAACCATAGTTGTTGGAATTGGCTAGACTGGCTTGGAACCCACCAGTATGGATTAGTTGACATCAAAAAGGGGTCAAACGTGCAGCTGAATTGCAATGGTTCAGAACCAACTAGTTTGATCAGTTTAGTGGGTTTAGTTGGTTGGCTTAATTGGTTAAAGAAGTTTTGATTTGGAATGGCACCAGTCTCGATCAATTGACATCAAAAAGGGATCAAACCTGTAGCTGAATTGCAACGGTTCAAAACGAGCTAGTTTGATCAGTTTAGTGGGTTCAGTTGGTTGGCTTGATCGGTTCAACAAGTTTTGATTTGGAATGGCCCTCAAAAGACAAGTCC
The DNA here is from genome assembly GCA_001517045.1 of Pseudotsuga menziesii. NCBI lineage: Eukaryota > Viridiplantae > Streptophyta > Pinopsida > Pinales > Pinaceae > Pseudotsuga > Pseudotsuga menziesii. The sequence goes on from LPNX010631675.1 coordinate 682,468, forward strand.
CACTAATGTGCCACCATGCTCCCAAAATTGAAAAGAATAAGCCAAAGAGTAATAAAAAAAGCCTTGCATGCTATATACATGAGCAAAGTTGGCATATTTGGTGTCTGATGGTTTGGATTTAGATTGATGTATATATAATATATATATAAAATGGTTCATCCATGGTTTGACCTTTATGCAGTTTCAGTTACAAAATCATTGTTTTTAACAAAAAATAATATTGATAAGGTTCCAAGTAAGGGGCACCTAAGATTTATTGCTTGCTTCTATCGAATATAAATTGATCGACCTCTTTAGAACCAACCTGTGGGTGTTAAAAAACTATTTAAAAAATGCAAAATTAATTTTCAGGATATTTCCATAAGTTCTTCCTCCTTACAGGGCATGGAACATGTCATTTAGCTCAACCCTAGAAAGACACTCATGGATATCCACCCATATCGATATGATCATCCCAAAATATTGAAATAGAAAGGCTTGTTGAAGAACTATTGGAAGCAGGGCTCATTCCTCCTAGAAAGAGACCCCACTCAGCACTAGTGTCTTTAGCTAGAAAGACGTTTCTTATCGCCTCTACATCAACTTTAAGGAACTCAATAGGAACAATATAAAAAATAAATTCCCCATACCAGATTAATGATTTAGTGGATGAATTAAACAAATAAAAAAATTTCTCCAAAATTGATCTCTGCTCAAGATATCATGCGATCCCAATAAAACTGGAAGATCAGGACCCATGGGACTCCATTTGGATGGATTTCCTATCAATATCTAGAATGCCCAATAATCAACATGACAACACCTTTGTGGTTGTTTATAGATTTTCTAAGATGGCAGTCCTCACAACTTACATAAGACCTTCATTGAATTAGAAGTTGTCAAAATATTCTTCATTGTAACTGATAGTCCGGTTGACCTACTTTGTGGTAATTTGTGGACATTAATAAAATTATCTTATCTTATCTTATCTTCACACAGATCCGTGTACATGTTGGGATTCAAACATCAATATTCTCCAAATATTGGAACCTATGCTTATCAACCATGTCTGGAAGGCCCTCTAGATTATGTTAGATACCAATATCGGACACTAAACTACATATTATCTTTAAATTTATGGGTAGATAAACTTGTGAACCGTAATCTAGAACAAATTTTGTGGATGTAAATTTGTCGTCACCCTCACACATGAGATGAAAGATGGCTATTAATCTAGCTACAATTGTGCTCTACACATGTGACACAACCTTTTTGAATCTTGCCCACAGTTTTGATCATTGTTGCCATTGAGTGCTACATCCCCAGTTCCACAAACTTCATTGATTCCACAAGTACTCTAGGAGCAGGATGAGGAAACAATTTCATGGAATAGATATATATAGTTCATAAACAATCATTGACTAGATCCTTATTTGATCCTGGAACAAGTGCAATGAGCACCATGATCAATATCAGGTTTCCTTAGACATTCAATGTTGTTTACCATGTTTGGCTGCAAAGAGATATATATAGTCCTGCATTGAAAACTAAGATCACTGAAGGATGGTCCATATACCATCCTCAAGGAAGTCATAAACAATGTCTTGTGTTGGATATTAATTCATACTGATGTATATATCTAGTTTAAAATACTAAAATGCTGAAGCATTATTTCTGACTTCTATTGATCCAATGATTCTCCGAAACAACAACTTGATTTAGGCATGTAGTGTACAATGCATCCATTATGTGATACCATATCGTAACCACTTGGACCATGTACACCTGGATCATCACATTTCCTTTTCTCAAGTTGCTAAGGCTGGGCAACATTTGTGCCGAGCACTCCAATGAAGGGCACTTGATTAGGCTGTGGGGTTGTTTATGCTGACCCAAAAGCTTCTTGGTGTGAAAGTTGGTAATAACAAATTCACAAGTGATGGTCATGCAATTGCAAGTCATGGGAGTGAAGAGGTTATAACCTAGGAAGTGAACAGTTTTACTATTGCAAACACAAAATAGTGGGAACTAAAACCCAAGCAAAACACACATTTGTGGGAATTGATGACCTACAACTCAAAGTTGTGGAACTTGCAACTCAACATTGTAGGGATTATATTTTTCAACTCAACATTGTAGCGATAGAGAATCAATGATATTACAAAATCCAAGAACTATGCAACTATGCACAAGACATCAACATGGAAGGAGGCACCAAACAACAAGAAGATACACAACATGATGTGGTGAGAAGGAAATTAAAAGAACTCATCATTTTACAAATATGGAAGAAGATGACAAAGATGAATACCATTTAACTTCTTCTAAAAGGTCCTTAGAGCCTTTGTTATGAAATAGTGAGTCTTAGAGGGTCTTCCAGAGCTTGATACAAAGCTTTGTAATTGCAAGTTCTCATACCATCCATCTATAGACTTTCTTTACAGTAATAAAATATTGCTATTCAACCTCTTCATTATCTCTTACCTTTATGTATTGTTGTGATTACAAAGGTACCATTCCATTTAGTGTACAATGACGAGAAAATCCCACAAGCTCACATAACCTAATTCATATGAGTAGTTTTGGCTGCTTTAAAACTCAGCCTGTAGCTCGAGACAAAGCTTTGTAGTTGCAAGTTCTCATACAATCTATCTATAGAATTTCTTTGTAGTGATAAAATATTATTATTCAACCTTTTCATTCTCTGTTACCTTTCTGTATTATCGTCATTACAAAGATACTAACCCTTTTAGTGTACACTGATGAGAAAAACCCACAAGCTCACATAACCTATTTTATATTAGTAGTTTTCGTTGCTCCTAAAATTTGCCAGTAGTTATTAGTAGTTATGGTTTTCGTTGGAAGTCCCAAATATGGCAAGGAGATCTATTCTTTCATAGGCTTGGGTCTAGGAGGTGACAATGAACTCCTAGGAAAAATAGAAGTCGACTGACTGCATCTACTGGTAAAAAAGGATAGTGTAAACTTTATCATTTGATTCCTTCCTATTAAGGTGAGCTAAGGGCCACCTATATCTCCAAATTCCAATTTCCAAGTCCCCATCTTTTACTTACACTTGTGTGACAATTTTTTTTGATTCCCAACTGAAACTTAATCATAACACTATCAAGGTAAAAAGGTGGCAGATTTGTATAAGATAGCCCTGGCAAATCAATTGGATGAATTTGAAATAATATAAACACCAAGAATTAGATAACCTGTTTTGAAGAATATCTGAACACAAATAGAGTTTAAATTTTATATGGAGGGAAATGTTATTCACTTTGTTAAAATCCAGACATAAATAAATAATATACGGTAAAGGAGAGCTATCAAATAGCCCTACATTTGGAGAGAGGGACCAAGAGGTAAGGAACAAGTTTTGAGATAACATTTGGCAACCCAAATCATTCCCCTTCACATGGCTTGTGTGCCATGATAAGATTCTAACCCATAATAATCTTGTGAAGATAAGATTTCATGGGCCAAAGAGAAGTTGAGAAGATAGTCAATCATCTAATACTAAGAGCAAGATTAATATAGACATGGGCTTATAGGTCTATAAAGTATAATATGTAAAGGAGTGGAATATCAGTAGACATATTTATATGAAATGGGGATTGCAGAGTACGAAGAGCATGCTCAGTTTCGTAAAGACATATTTGCTTATTTGCTAGGGAGTTCAGCTGTAAAGGAATTTTTGCTTATTTGTTAGGGAGTTCAGGTGTTTAGACGTTTAAAATTTGATAATTTTTTGGAATTGTGAGGATATAATCAATATCGGAGGAACCACATGGAGTCAATAGGTAAGGAACCACATAAAGGTGTTACCATTTCAGTTAGGGAAACCTTGCAAACCAAGATAAATAAGATATAGATAGAGGTCACCTACTTGTGGGAAAAAATAATATAATCAATGTTGAAAAGGAGGTAATAGGTAGACAAAAGGGATACAGAAATGTTATAACAGAAACGAACGACCGGGACACCTAGGTCCTTGCTTTGAATTTTGTACTCAGTTGAGCTGAATACTTATTCTTTCACACAATGAATTCACCAAAGGACTTGGTAAATCAGATAATCCATAAGGCAAGTATATATTAATGATAAGATAAGAGATGATATGGTACAAATGGTGGCCCTGCCTTAAATATGGCTTGGGCATTTAATGTTGAGGAGACACCTCATTTCATAACCTAACTTAGTTAACCTAATTATTAATTATTTAATTATTATCTTATTTTATGTTCGTTGGATACCCACTCTCTTAGAAAGGCTTTGTCCTCAAAGCCTTATAATGTTGCCGCGTCATTCTTTGTGATGTCGTGGCTAATGACACATGTCGATACAAACTGCTAAGTATAGAGCATAACTTTCAATATGTGGATGGGTCAATCCATCCTAAATTGATTTGTTGTTGACTATTGGGATTCCCTACTGATATGTTGTCAGGAGCTTTGATCATATTACTATCATTATCTTTTGACATTTCCCACTTTTTAGAATTTCGGTTTTTATGGTTGGGGTGTCGATAAGGAATTTTCACAATGTCATTTTCTTTTACGAGTGTCATCTTTTGAGCATTGATGTGAGTTGGAATTTGTATTTTTGTTCCTTGAGGTTTTAAGGTTTCATTATGTATCTTTTCCAACTTGTTTTCCAACTGCACATAATCATTTTGAAACTTCTTAATCACTTCTACTTGCGTTTTTCTGTCATCTTAAGACTTCTTAAGTTGTTCCTTAAGATATTTGTTATGAATTTTGATGCAACTATTTTCTTCCTGCTTGTCTAGAAGTTTCCCTTCAATGTCTTCCATAGATTGTTCTGTCTTCCGACTATTTTTCAACTTCTTAATTTTCGTGACTAGTGTTTTGTTATGATTCCTTAAATCTGAAAATTTCTTCGGATTTGTTGGATAGTGTTTTATTACTTTTTGCGATCTCCGACTTATGAGTCTTTTTAGAATCATGATTTTGTTGTTGAAGAACTTTTATCTGTTGTCGATACTGGTCGATCACTGATTCTTGATTTTCTAATTTATGTCGTATCTGCGTTAGTTCTTCATCCTTGTCGCTAACAATTTTGTTCAACCGTTTTATTTCCGCTTTGTAATCGTTTATTTCTTTCTTTATGTCTTGATTTTTCAATCTTTGATTAAAATTGTTTTCATCTTTTAATTTCTCAATTTGGGCAGACAATTTTTCTATATGATTTTTCTGTCGGAAATTTTTTGTTTCTTGAGCTCTTTTTGCATCTCATGTATTTTAATTATTACTTCCGAGTTTGTATTTGTGTCTCATAATTCGTCATTGTCTCTTCAATAACGCTTTAACTTGGATTCTAATTTCTCTATTTGTAGTCGCAAACTAGATTCCATGATCTCTAACTTTTTTAATGATAGATGGCTGTCGATTTCTTGACGAGTCTTCCTTGGATTTTGTTTCTTTGACGATATAAAGTTTTGACTTCTTGTCTTCTTTTCTTTCACGTCTTCGCTGATAGAAGATCTTCCTTTTCTTTTTTTTGATACTGTCCTTTTTTTAATAATAAATATTAATTATTTAATTAATATTATTATTGTTTTTTATATAAAATATATAATATTTGTATATATATTTTTTAATGTTTTTAAAAATAAATATTATAATATAATAATAATATTTTATTATTATATATAATATTTGACTTTTATTAAAATTTGTTTTTTGTTTTGTTTTGNGGTACAATTATTAAGTAATAATAATAATAATAATAATAATAATAATTTTCTTTTTCTTTTTCTTTTTTGAAGGTTGATAAATACTTCTTGTAGATTGGGTGGTTGCGAGGAATGATTGTTACCTTCCCCACCTAAGTTCAAATCTTACTTGCTTCTTAGTAGCAATTATTATGTACTTTTAGATTTTTTTGTTTCCCTTAAGTTTTGTAAAATTTTAGTAGATTGGGTGGTTGGGAGGAATGAGTGTTACCTTCCCCACCCAAGTTCAAATCTCACTTGGTTTTAGTAGTATTTATTATACACTTTTATATTCAAACCCAAATCCACTTTAAGAAACCAGGTGTGTTTTCACTTTCACCCTCTTTTTTTTTTCCTTTTCCTTTTATCTCCTTTTTTAACCTTTTTTTTCTTTCCCTATTTTTTTGTTTTTCCTCGTTCTTTTAGTTTTTACTTTTTTTTCACTTTTTTTTTTCTCTTTCCTTTTTCTTTTTACTTTATTTTATTTTATTTTTACTTGGTTAAAGACCATAAATTTAGGGACTCCCTAGGATTATGATTAAAAATTAGGATATGGCCAAAGGCCTGGATCACAAACTAGCTCTGATACCAAATGAGCCGAATACTTATTCTTTCACACAATGAATTCACCAAAGGACTTGGTAAATCAGATAATCCATAAGGCAAGTATATATTAATGATAAGATAAGAGATGATATGTTACAAATGGTGGCCCTGCCTTAAATATGGCTTGGGCATTTATGTTGAGGAGACGCCTCATTTCATAAACCTAACTTAGTTAACCTAATTATTAATTATTTAATTATTATCTTAATTTATGTTCGTTGCATCAGTCCTTGGAGTGGATATGTCTAAAATTTAACAGAGCAGCCAAAGGTTAGCTACCTCGAAAAGTATAGAGGAGTTATTAAGGATGACAAGGGAAGTTGGACTCACTTGCCTTTAAGAATAGATCAGGAAACTACATAGAATCTTACCCAGTGGTACAGTGGAGCCAGTTTATCCCTATGGTTTGAATCATGGAAAATATTTTATGGGTAGTGGGAGTTTCATATTTTTGTTATGGACCAATTTTGGGATAGCATTTTCTAAAATTTTAGTTTGTGTATGCCTGAAATTGCAGGTTTCTTGACCCACTATTCAAATAACCAGTTTTATATAAAAATAAAACTTCTTTTAGTTTTTCCTAAAAATAACAGCCTTGGATTTCTGGAGAAAACATTAGCTCTAATTTTTTTTAAGATGCAAGAATATTCAAGTTTTCAACACACTATAAAGCCAGTATCATAAATTATTGTGCAAGGAACAAACCTGGTTTCTTAGCTGCCAGCTTCCAGGGACCAACCGTTGTTTTTGTTGTTGCACTTGTGTCTATTGGGATACAACCGACTTTGTGACTGAATGTGGTGACATTCTGAGTAGTTGCTATAGACAAGGTCTGTTTCAATTCTTGTATCATTTGCCTTTGAGAATGGAAGATAGCTGTCAATTTTTCATACTAAGATGTGATTTTTCACTCAGCGACAGCCACATATGATTCTTCATGTGGGTTTTTCTGGAAATGAATTGCTGAATCTTGACTCTTGATGCATTTTATAGACAAAATTGTTCATCAAGTTATGACTCCTCACATCCATTGCTAAGGGGGCGAGCTCACTGGTCAGTGTTCAAATGAAAAAATCAAAAGGGTAAACAAAAAAATCAGAAGGTTAAACTGAAATTCAAAAAATTAGAAGGGTAAAATCAAAAAATCAGTTAGAAGCATGCTGCACGGGTAGCTTAAATTCTGATTTTTCCATTTTTAACCCCAGGAGAACTTAATCGAGCTAGTCCAGCTCCTTACGATTTCTAACCGAAACATCTAGGTGAAAAAACCTGTGTGCCTCCTCCATTATTGAAAATCGGGTGAATAATAGTCTTTGCCTCTCCATCGCTGAAATTGTGGGGATGGTTTCTGGATTTTAACCAAATCGACCTTGGCGAAATACCTAAATTTGTGCAGCACTCGGTTGGCTATGCGTTTAAGAATAATACTTAATTTAATAAATATTGGGCTAATATGTAAAATGAAAAAAAATGTTTTATATTAAAAATTAGCCCAACATTTTTTTGAAACCCCTTTAAATTCTCCCTTGGGCTAAATTTTGCCCTTAAAATTTTCCCTGGCCTACACTGTCTGGGTGATGAATGTGTTCGTTGATCCTCTTTCAGTCTCCATCTTCTTGTCCTCTTTACATAAGTTCCCCACTCCGTGACTTCTTTGTTTTTTGAACGAATCCTACATGCTTCATCCAAGGTTCACATTTTCACTTTTTCCAGTGCGCTTCATCAAGAAGCATCCGTGACTCACCTACCTTCGCCAAGGGTAGGGGCCGAGTCATGCTAGCGTCTAATCGGGAGAGTTAGGAGGATGGTTTTTTGAGCCATCTCCCATGTGCTTCTCAGCTCTCCGTCATTTTTCTGCTTTTTGGCTCAAGTAGAGGAGAAGTGGCACATTTCCCACAACGGTGCCATTCCCTTCTTCAAACAGTCTCTGCGTTTCGAGGTCATCTATCCATGCACCTTCTCTGACCGAAGTGTCCTCTTTCTGCGCTAGTATTACAACTAGCTAAACCTCTTTATCATGTTGTTGTTCTTCCACACTCTTGCATAACTTGGTGAGTTTATTTAAACTCATCATGGTCATTTCCACAACCCTTTCCATGCTTGTCAGTCACTGCTCTAGCAAAACAACCAACTCCCTAGAAGTGAGGTGATCTTCCAACCGAGTCACTTCTTCTATGCCAATGCATTCCCTGCACTTTTCTCCATCAATGTTCCTAGTTGTTGCGAAGGGAGGGGACGTTTCCAATGCAATCACCTTCAATTCTTTTGATAACCTCTTTACTGTCCGCACACAGATGGGCTCCCTTCTCGCAAGAAACACTAAACTCTCCAAGTGAGGCGTAGGAGCTTCCTTCTCCTTCTTCATGAACTCATGTCCAATAACAACATCAAAGTCATTAAGAGGCATGAATGTGAGATTGAACTCTCCTAACCACTCTCCAATCTTCAAAGGCACTTGACACACCAATCTAGCCACACTCTCGACCTCTGAATCGACCTCCTTGAACGTGTTTTCTCCTGGTTCAATCTGCAAATTGAGTCGTTTCACCATATCTTCCTTGATGAAATTATGTGTAGCACCACTATCAACCAGCGCAAAAACCTACTGCCTGTTTAGCTCTGTGGGAATTCAAATTAGTTTGGTGAAGTATGTTTTCATCGAGACTCCTTTTTCCACCAAAACCACATTCAAAACCTATAGAACACCAACCGAATGATTCTCTTCTTCCACCACAACAAGCATCTGTGGTCGCAAAGGATAGTTATTTGCGCAGTGATCCTTTTCACATATGAAACATGAAATGGGTTTCACCTTGTCCTTGGGGACATCTTCCTTCTTGGGTGCCTCCTTGTCCCATTTGTTCCTTGTATTATACTTTCCTTTCTGTTTCTTCTTAAACATGTATTGGCCTTTTTCGTTGCCATCGTCATTTCCATGGCTTCATATTTTCCATATCCTCGGAAGTCAAGCAACTTATCTGCAGCTGCAATGGATTTGGAAAGGGTCTTCACTACTTGGTGTCATAAGACCGCTTGTGCCCAATTCTGCAGACCCTTCATGAAGTACTACAAAATATCCTCATCCCTCATATCCTTGATCTCTAGCATGACGCTGGTGTAAGATTTGATGTAGGCCTGAATCCTCCCGGTGTACTTAAGCCTCATAAGCTTGTTTTGTGAGATCCAACCTTGGTTCCCTGAACCAAATTGTGCCTTCAAATATGCCTTCATTTGCTCCCAATTCTCGATCCATTCAGTCACCTTTCCTACAGCCACGTCTTTCGTACGTTTTCTCCACCATAACTTGGTTGTGCCTGTGAGAAACATGCCAGCAAAATTCACCTTAGATTCGTCTGAACTATCATTCATCTAATCCAAGTATTTCTCCACATCCCAACAGAAGTTGCCAAGAATTTTAGCGTCATTTTTTCTGTCAAATGGTTCAGGATCCTTCATCTGAATCTTCATGGTTGTCATTGTGCTATTCCCACTATCCATCGCTCACTTTAACAGTGCGATGGTGTCGTCTTGGTCCTTCTTGTGAAGTTGAAGTTGTTCCATCAAGGCTTCAAGATTCTTGACCTGACTCTCTGTATCTTTATACATGTCTGCCAGCAACACATCAGTTTCCTCTTTGCATTCATTCATGGCTTCGTTAAAACCATTACGCATCCAATCCATCTCACTTAAAAAAGCTACATACTTCTCTCCATGAGCATACAACGCTTCAGAAAAATTCCCCATGTTTTTCTCGAGAGCGTTAAGCCTATGCTTCACTTTAGAATCCTTCAGTTTGGGCTCTTCATGAACAGACTCCTCTCCGTCAAAAGGAACTCCTAGTTCTGCCTTTAACTTAGAAACCATCTATGTGGATTTCTTACCCATTCCAACCTTCACTTCTTCCATGATTTGGTTCACGGACTTTGTGTCTTGTTTGTCTCTTTATGCCTTCTTCTACCAATTTCCTCCCCTATGGAACTCACTTAGACAGGTTGCAAATATTCCCAAGGTGACTTCTTGTTCGAAATTCGGCTCCTCCTAGCGAACTTGCTTCATTTTGAAGTGTCCCATCCAAGCACCTCCATATGAAATTCAATTGAACTTCTCTGTCAAAACGCACCTTGTTGTTGACGTTCCTTGTTGTTGACGTTCCTTGTTGGAGTGCACTTGTCCCAAGTTGTTTCCTTAGTGTACCTTAAGCGCACCTTATTGCAGGTCGCGCTGCTCTAGCTCACCCTGGGTGCACCTCTGATCCTATTGCTAAGCATTGTCGTCAAGCACACTTTTGTCTGATCGGCCTGAGCATGCACACCCTTCCTGGTGTTGTCATACGTTCTACCATAGCGCGCCTCTGCGGGTGCTAGTTGTTCGCTACAAGATGTGTCCCTTCCAACATGCTCATTCGTCGTCCTCCTAAGCACACCTTTACGTAGACGATGCCTTTATTTCAGAGCGTGCTGACCTTCACGCACTAATGGGAGATCCTGTAGGAGTTTCCCTGAGCACACCTTATTTTGGGCACTCTTGTCGCAGCGCTACTAAACGTGCGGTGAAGGAGCGCTCTAACGAGCGTCTCCTTAGCGCTTCTATCAGGCGCTTTCTCTGTAGCACACAATGCTACCAAGCATGCCTCTGTTGGGTTCTCCTTGCGAAGGAGCGCACTTGTCAACGATCTTCCAATGGATCGACGAATTTGCAGAGGCGTCCCACCAAAACGCAGTCCTTTGCTAGTTATCGGGTCGCTTCACTTTCTTGCCAAAAAACACCAAGTATTTGAACTACGATAACCCTACTCTCGTTGTGACCACCTTAGTGAACCTCAAGTTTTGGATGTAAATTTTATCTCATACCACATGTCACAACCACACTAATGCGCCCACTTTTTCGTGTGGTATTATTAGGCATGTGGCACCATATGGAAGTGTTCTAGGGGTAATACCAACTCAGATGCACTCCAACAGACTATGCCTAATGTGCAGAAACATTTCCTTAATACTTATGTCGGTTATCACTTTTACTTATTAACTATTTACCCACACTTAGCCAATTTTCATTACACAGTGAAATCAAGTAAACCACAACACAATTTAAGGGTGGGGTTGGCAAACCGACCAACCACATTAGCTGGTATTAGATGAATAGATTACAAAAGTGAAGGTTCCACAAACCGGTATATCTCCGAGTGTGCTCCCAATTAGATGCCACACCTTTACTACAAAAATACACCAAGATGAGCTAACCCCTCTGCGGGCATCTAACTATCAAGACTATTGAACTTCGCTAACTTGTGTAGTTGTCGTCAACTATCTTCTGGACTGAACTCGTTTGGGAGCACTGATTTTCAAGACCGATGCTTCTGTCCGCAACCACTGCGTTTTCTGAGTAAAGTCTACGTTAGCGATTTCACTGCATTTGAGCTTGGAAACCTTCATAGCTCATCTACATTAGTGACTTGTCACTTACTCCCTTCCTTTCATCCAAATGAGCGTCACAGATTTATAATGTCAAGTGGGAGGGCGTTTCTCCAAGGTGGGTGTGCTAGCTTCCTTAGCGTGCACGTCAAATTCCTTAGTCAACATGTCTCTCCTCATCTAGGTCCACTTCCTTCCACATCTGTGCACTTCGCATTGGCTATCAGGTGCTCCTCAACGTGGCGTCTTCCATTAGCATACTCTAAGTCTGGGCATCATCGTGTAGGGGTGTGCCTTCTAGCGGGCGCTCGGTCCAACGACCCCCATTAATCAGGCGCTCCCATGACCTCGTCTCCCAAGTGAGAAAGGTGGTTTTCCAACACACTCCAAGGGACGCACCTTTGTCATGTGGCGTCATTTTGCCACCTCCCTCAAGGTGTTCTCGTTCCATCAATTTATGCTCAACTCAAGCATGCTGCCAACCAACAAAGTTCCAAGGTGCCACGCACTTGGGCTTTCCAAGCTCCAAGGGGTGAGCGCAGGCTTCGTTTGTGGGGAGCGTTTCCTTGCTAGGCCCATGTGCTCCTCAAGTGTTCTATCACTTGGCCAAGGCACCACTTGCCAAGTCTGTCGACTGAACCGTCTTTCCCACATGGGTGCCCAAGCCAGCCTCTTGGGCATGAATAAGGTGTCGTCTAGCGTGTGGATGTAACACAATGGACATGTGGGGACCCAATTCTTGAAATACCAACACACTAATAGAACTGAACACTTTACATTGTGGAGTGATTATGGCACCCACGAACCATTATTACAACGTGGAGTATTATCGAGATCCACAACCTTAATATAGTGTATGAATTCCCAATTAGCTTATTTTCCAAATCTCTAATTGTTTAGATACCCTCTAAGAAAACAAATAACTTGCTTATCTATTTATAGATACAAATGCCACTTTTTCTTACTTTTGTTGACAATCAATATATGAGTTATGTAATTTTATTTAGAATTTTTAGAGTTAATTAGAAACTTGCAATGGTTATTAGAAATAAGAACATATACTTACAAGAATAGAAATCACATTAATGCATCATCACGCATATCATTAGAACTACTTTGTTAAAGACTACTTTTTCTCAGATAAAATGAGAAGGTGTTTGTATCCATGTCCGTGAAATTTTTGAAAGCATGCAAAATGTGGTAAAATTATTTTAGCACCCTCATTGAAGGAAAAAGAATAGATATCAAATAGCATAATGTCTACATCTTAGGTCAAACATGCCCTGTACATATTATATACAATCATGATGGAAATGCGGTATCGTGTTCTAACTAAATCATATATTTATCACACATAACTAGATCCATTTCTAGATGATGATAGCACTTAAACATCAAAACCAATCACCAAAAAACATTTTACTTTTGAATGACCCTTACAAAAAACAAATTATTGTAAAACAAGTATCGATCTCAAAAAATTTAGGTCACAAATAAAATTGACAAACTTGGAAATATGAATAAAAAATACACTAGTCACTAACTTCTTAATACAAATAAAAGAATCTACCAGAACAATTTGGACAACTCTACAAGAAGATAACCAAAATAATAACCATTCCATTGTAGGCTCGCCATTATAATGATTGTGCATTCATTTATATTACAAACATCCTAAACATCAACAATAACAAACATAAAATATGAACATTTACACTCTCATTAACGCCATAGATCCAATAATAATTGCAGAGAAATATTATAATAAAAGAACATTTTAAACAAACTGGTCAAATTCAATTTGAATATATAAAAACCATGTGGCATCTCTCCATCAAGAGTATCGTGCACTAACAACATATAAATGTCACTTGATAGTTTAAACATGACAAGTCATAAAATAAATCATATCTTTTGAGATCTATAACAATTTCATGGAACCAATACTACTAGGATAGAATAAAACCCTAATAACACCAAATGATCCCTTATAAGAATCAAGAGTTCCCTAGAATTCAACATGCCTCAAAAAGAATCCATGATAAAAAGCATGATAAAAGGCAAATTTACAATATAACAATCTATAGTAACTATGGATAAAAAGCATATCAAATTAATTATTGGATAAAAAGTGTGATGTGAGTTTGTATTCTCTGATAAATTGCATGTGCAACATGCCCCTTCAACACTCGATCTTTCAGCAATGAAGATGTTATGCGAAGATTAAAATGTTGAGAAAATTAAGAATTAAATGTGGAATCCAATCAACTAGAACCTTCACCCTACGAGTGCAATCTGATGTGGGTGAACCATGAGTCATTGTAGCCTTTATATAGAACAAAATAGCCCATGGTTTTTTCTCCAATACTAGAAATCGATGGTCAAAGAAAGTATCACATGAAATTGACTAAAAATACAGGTGAATGCAACAATATGCTTGAATTAAAAGGAAAATGGAGGGAAAAATAACCATTGGGAGCCTCCATTATTGAAAATTGGGGGTGAATGAATGATTTCACTATAACTCCTTTAGAAATTAGGGGCGAAAGAAAGATTGGAGGGAGATTTTGCTAGGGCAAAAAATAGGTTTTTACATTTTCCTTATTAATATACGAGAGGCTATTCATTTTGGATTTATATATTTTCTAATAAATGTTGGGCAAATATATTTTATCTGAAAAAACCCTTTCCATATAAGAAAATATCCCACTAAAATTTTGCAACCCACTTAATACAACCCATGGGCTATATAAAATTATCCATGCATCCTATATTCACTTTATGTGTTATGATCCTATGTCAACAACTTTGCTTCTACATCTATTAAACCAACATAAATGATGCATTTCATTGTTTCAAAAATAGGGTTATTGGGATATTATTGCATCAACTCTCTTATTTCCTTTGCAAAATGACCTCCCCCCCCTCCCCAAGAACAAATATTTGTAATGAAAAATTACTGCTCGATCAAATTCATCTCTAGTAGGAACATCTTTCGGGTAATTAAGGACTAGGTAGTCAACCACATGTGCATAGGAATTGTGCCTCATCGATGCTTTCAAGTTGTGAATATGAAAATGATGTGGTTTTCTAATTCTAAATTGATCTTCCTCTATTGTGGGTCTATAAAGTTGATTCACATTCAACTCAAATGTATGCCCATTGTTAACCAATCTATCCCTCTGTAATTGATCTCGAATGGAATTTTGTGTTGACTTGACAGTGCCATCCTCTAGATCAACACTTGGAGTAATGATTTTCCTATTGCCCCCATAATTTTCACTCTCATATTCAGGGATAACATTGGATTCAATAATGACATATCTCCTCCTTTTCTGTCTTGAAGGGGTTCCTTCTAAATAAACAATTCCTTCGAAACACCCTCAACCATTTTTTTTTGTGAGATTGTTTCTTAAACTTACAAACACGAGAATAAACCTTATTGGTAAAAATTCAACATGTTCACTTGGGCGAATGAATATTTAAGTGTAACCTTTCTAGGTACATGATTTGATTGTCAGATGAAATTTCCTCTTTGTGCCTGTACTTCTTCAGTTTGAACATTTGACATGTGTTTCTTCTTCCTTTTGAAGAGCAACATTAATGACATCCATAGGATTTTACTCTGTAAAATAAATTCCATTGAACATGTTTGAAATCGACCTAGCAAAATCCTGCAAAATAAAAAACATTATGGTATTAAATCTATTACATTGTGATACCAATTTAGAAATCATATCCATATTTAACGTTACTCTCGTGCTATCAATATCATGCACGAACCCTTCACAAAAAGGTGTAAAAGTTTCTTGAACATTATATTTTGAAACCTTCAAACAATATCGGATTTTGGAAAAGGTCTTGCCTTGTTTCACTTGTGCATAAGCAATTTCTATACCTGAAATCACGTATATATCTCTCAACAATCCCAATGAATGGTAATCTAATTGTATATATGAAAATGCAGCAGAATATAAGTGAATACTATTTTCTTTTCCTTGATATTTTTCCTTCAGATTCCAATAATACTTTGTTTTGTCTTCTTATGCTGCATTTTTTCATTCTCTAGCATTCTTTATTTTTAATTCCTCAAAGGTTAAAAATTCGTGTTGAGGCTCAACATTCTAAGATGCCTCAACTATTTTTTTTGATGCAATCATCACTGCTCTTGATCCTGAAATGTTTATTGGTATCCTTCTTAATGCTATTCTCCCTATATCCAAAAGGTAGAATTTTAAAATATAATAAAAAAACATTCATAATCTAAAAAAAAAACATCAATAGTCACTATAAACTATATTTGCAAAACATTTAAAAATTTTCATTTTTTTTACCCCTACCCTACCTTTTCTGTCCTCCCCTTCTGTCATAGATAAAAAAAAATAAAAAAAATTAAATACCCCCTACCCCCTAAATCCCCTCACACATTAAAATAAAAAATAAATCACCCCCTAACATAGGAAACAATAAAAACAATAAAAACAATAAAAACCCCACCCTACAACACCATCCCCCTTTCTCTTGTTTCCCCTAACATTACAATATAAATAAAAAAGCACCCCTCTAACATTACATAAAAAAATAAAATAAAATAAAAAATAAAACCCACCCGCACTCCCACCCCCCCACCCACTACATTACATTTAAAAATAAAACCCACCCCCTAACCCTAACATTCCCTAACCCCTCCCCCCCATCATTACATTAAAAAATAATTAACAC
>LPNX010631675.1:700046-741384 GCA_001517045.1 Pseudotsuga menziesii
TTAAATAAATCTTTTTATTATAATGTTGTAGGGGGTGTTTTAAAATACTTAAAATTTTTTTAATGCAATGTTGTGGGGGCAAGGGAGGGACGCTAGGGGGTTAGGGGTTTATATTTTATTTTTATTTTTTATTGTAATGTTAGGGGGTTAAAAATAATAATCAAAACTAAAAACCATTGTTCCAATGTCTAAACAAGAGTGTATTTATAAGATATAT
This sequence comes from Pseudotsuga menziesii, assembly GCA_001517045.1. Taxonomy (NCBI): domain Eukaryota; kingdom Viridiplantae; phylum Streptophyta; class Pinopsida; order Pinales; family Pinaceae; genus Pseudotsuga; species Pseudotsuga menziesii. The sequence goes on from LPNX010631675.1 coordinate 700,264, forward strand.
TAGGTTTAAGTTTACCACTTTTAAGAATGTGGGATAAAAGAAATGTAAAAATGGAAAATAATAAACCCATAAAATAATCATTACCAAATTAACTATAAAAATAACAAATTTATTAAAAACGAAAAAATAACTAACCTTGAAAGTGTCAGTAAATTTCTCCAAATTCAATGATCAATAGTAGGAAAACTAAATGGTTTATATAGCCTAGATTAGGTTTAACATTACTTCTTTTAAGAACGTGGGATTCAGAAAATGAAATTAGTTAATGCATTATTATTAAATTTTGTTGGTAATAACTCCCGATTCAATTATTCTATTCATGGCTAAGCATTCATTTATACATTCATGTGACGGTTTGTTTAACCTTCCGTCCAGCCTTTTCGNAATGATAACACTATATTCACAGCAGAGTGAGACCAAGCCCACTTCTCAACGCAGCACACAAAACTCAATCGAGAAGGAATTGTAACGCATACAATGCATGCAGGCAGGAGAGACTAGCAGGCAGCTCTGAAAGAGCAGACTGGCAGGCAGAATGGCAGCCAGGAGTTATGGCAGACAGCCCTGCTCTGATACAACTTGTTGGTAATAACTCCCGATTCAATTATTCTATTCATGGCTAAGCATTCATTTATACATTCATGTGACGGTTTGTTTAACCTTCCGTCCAGCCTTTTCGGCTTCCAACTATTCCTATTTTATTTATTTACAATATTATAATCCCTAACGGATTATATTCTAACAAATTTATATAATATGGGTTTACATCAAGTATTACTAATGTTATGAATGTGGGAGTAAAAAGAAATGTAAATAGCCATTACTTTATTACAAATTGTATATAAAATATTTTACACGAAACTTTACTAGTTTTATATGTCTAGGAATAGAAATATGTAATTAGTATTTTGGAGGGAAAATTCTATTTTCATTCTACTTTTTGGTGATGACTAAGGTAAAATTTCATTGTCTTATCTATTAATATTTTTCTATCATTCTATTCTTTAGTGAGAATTTATGGACTCATCTGAATTAAATTACAATGTCAATGAAGAGTTGTAGCGTTCATCTAGCTAAGATACTGGTAGTGCATGCAATGTAATCAAGCATGTTGTTCAAGAACTTCCTAATTCTGAATTTTGAAGACACCAGTAATGAAGGGCAAGAATGTGATGGTGATGATGATGATGATGAATATATTCTTCCAAATGAGGATCCTAAAGCAAGTAAGCAAGTCAATGACAATTTTCCTCCAAGCGGGGATTTTCAAGGCACCGATGATGATTTTCTTCAAAGCAAGGATTTTTATGGGACTAATGATGTTTTTGTTTAGCATTCATGCACCAATAATGATGATGGTTTTCTTCATAGAAAGGATTCTAATGGGATGAATGATGATTTTATGGGACCAATGATAATTCTTCTCCTAGCTGCAATATTTTAATGGGACAAATGGTTATTTTCCTCCCAATGAGGATTTTAATGGGACTGATGATGATTTTCCTCCAAGTGAGGATTTTAATGGGACAAATGATGATTTTGGTGAGGACGAAGACATCAATAATGGTGAATACGATTTTTCTCCAAGCGAGGATTTCAATCACACTCATGATGAGTATCCTCCAAGCGAGTATTTCTATGGCACCGATGATGAGTTACCTCCAAGCGAGGATTTCCATGGATCTGATGATGATTTTTCCCTAAGTTAGGATATCAATGGAACCGATGATGACTTTTCTCCAAGTGAGGATTTCAGTGGCACCAACGATGATTTTCCTCCAAGCGAAGATTTCAATGGCACCGATGGTCATTCTGTTGGTGATGAAGCCACCAGTGATGAAGACAATGACTCTCCTCCAAGTAAGGATGTTACATACCCCAATGATGCATAACATTTTACAATCTTTTATAATGTATCATATTTAACAAAAAATAAAAAGATTTCTGGAATCTTTCAGGTTTTGGGCATAACGTTTTGCTCGTAACTCGGAATTGGCCGGACTTTGGACCCTTGGAAAGGTATTTAAATTATATAGAACTTTGTAGAGAATTAAAAACAATAGATTTGTAGAGAATTTCAATACCTTTCCAATGGTCCAAAGTCCGCCCAATTATGAGTTACAAGCGAAAATTTACGCATAAAATACGAAAGAGCCGAATATTTTTTCGTTATTTTTCAAATAAGATACATTTTGGGCAAGATAAAACCTTATGAATCTCAAGAGTTCCCTTCCAGTGAAGAATTTAGTGGCACCAATAGTGTTGATGGTCACATTGATCTATCTGCAAGTGATCATGACAATCATTTTCATGCATTTTCAATGAGGGGGGTCATATTCCTCACAATGAAATTCATTCTAATGAGGATGTTGTTGTAGACATAATGGTCCAGGAAATGCAGAGACACAATCCAACAATGAGCAGGATTAAGTGTACAACTAGACCTTTTTATGTCCATCCAAAGCATTCCAGTTATAAAAATTCTCGTAAAGATTTGCTCACAAGTCCAAGTTCCATTACTCATTTGATTTCGAATGAGTGTCGCCACAACAATTGTTTGAAATGTATAAGTTATAATTATGACTTGGAGAAAAAGAACAAATATTTATCAATGAACAAAAGTATGCAAAATTCATATTTAATGGGGTGCATGACTTAGACAAGGACATGTTATGATTATGGTCTTGAAAATGTTCTTCTTTATAAAAATACGTTAAAAAAATATTCACTCAATTTGTAATATTAAATTATCAAGAACTGAAACAAAACTAGAAAAATATCCTACATTTTATTATGAAGATGCATATTTTCAAAAATCTAATCCTTATGATCAATTAGTAAGTTTATATTTAAATAAATCCTAATTAGTACATTTATTTTTAAATTGATCCTCTCATTATTTAATAAATAGGTAAATTAAATTTCATTTCTTGAAATATAATTTTTTTTATGTAAAAAAAAATCACATTTCAAAAAATATGATCCTTTTGGTACATTAAAAGTTTAGCAAGAGATTCAGATTTCAATCAAGATTTAAATAGATATTCGGGCGGCTCGGTAGCTCCAAATTTAAAAGAGATCTCTCAACCGTCAATGTATATATGACAGTCACTCATGATCCAAATTTAAATAAACAAAGATCCTGTAGTGGCTCATGGTACACATATTGCGTTTCGGAGTCCGGATTGGTGAATGATCCATTCAATCACACTCTTTCTTGTGTACCAACAACTTTTTGCTGTATATGGACTCTTGACACTCTTCAATTTGTTGGGGGCAGGTGGGCCATTTAATGTGTTATTCTTCTATCTGCATCTGTTGGTTTTGGAGTTCCTATACTGCTTGGGCTAATTGTGGGCCGGTATGCATTTGGATACTTTGGCCCTCTGGTGGCTTGATGTGTTCTCTATGAGTAGGTTGGTTTTACTTTTTGGCCTAGTTATCCTCTGTTTGGTGTTGGGCTATGCATTTGGATCTCTTGAAGTGCTGTTTCTGTTGTTGCCATGAATGTACCTGACTGGTTATTTTCAGTGGATATCTTGCAATATTTTCATATACGTACACTAAAGATATATAATCATATTAAAATTTTAAAAGTAAAGATATAATCAAAATATATGTTCATGCTTACACTAATAAGCAACATAGAATTTTTATCAAGAGTATGGACTTAAACTTCATATATCACTTGTTGTAGAGTAGTATTGATAAACAATGAGAGAACTAAAATGATTCATTAGACTATCATATAAATTCAAATTGTTTTTGATAAATAAATTATAAATAAAATAAGTCTTTATATGAAAGAGTCTTGATCTGTGTTGTGGGATGCATGGAGCCAAAAAGAAAGGTGTCTAATTGTCTAATTTTATCGTTAAATTGGTACCTGTATTTAATAGAGTAAATACTACATTGATAACTAGCATTAAAATATTGGGGAAGAGATAGTGAGGTATTTGGGGAGTGAAGCTTCAATGAGCAAATATTAATGCAAAGGTCCTACAAAATTATGTCTCTTCTTTGCAAAGGTCTTACAAAATTATGTCTCTCCTTTGGGATCTGGATCTTGCAGTATCTCTATCCTCGTTTTTTACAATCCTTTTAAGTTCGTTTATTGATATTTATGAAGTGGACTATGGGGACTCTAGCCCTAGTCCTCTCTCGGTGTTTCCCTCTGACAATGAATTTAAAGAAGTTAAACGTACAACCTTCCAGATGGATTTTTCAATCTAACATTGGTGGCGAGGTCTCAAGGGATGTGAATTTAGTACACTTGGGGGATTTTTCCTAGATGATTGGGCGACCCTCTCAAGGTTGTCCTTCACAAGTAGGAAACTCTTCCATGAAGGATTGCGTAATTAAGTATGGGATTGATGTGGGTATCCAAGTGTTACTTCCTTCTCCCAAGTGTTCAAGAAGGGCTCTCGTAGTGAAAAATATATATTTAGATGATCGGAATTGTGGTCAATTATTGAGATTTCCAAAATGTATCGAGCTAGGCGAGATGGAGATAGGTGGTTGGTTTTGATCTTACGATTGAAGACATTCTGAATTTCTTAGGTCTGGCTCTAGTTGGTTAATTTAATGGAAAGACCGTGTGTCCGACTTCTTTGTGCTCTTGGGTTTCAGAGAATTGGGAAGTGAAGTTAGGTTACTCTCAAGTTTTTCACTTCTTGTCCTTGGGGTGGATTTGTTTCATTATTAGGAATCGAGAGGCCAAGGTGAAAATGCTTGATGACAAGTGGTTTTAGGGTCCTTTTGGTTTGATTCTTCAGAAATGGAAGGTGGATATTGATCCTTGTCATGAGCTTGTTAATGTTCTTTAGTTGTGGGTTATTCTTCTTTAGGTTAGGCCACCGGACATGACAAGCAAGTGCATTGACTAAGGAAAGAGATTGTGGATGGTGATGTCGTTAGAATGTTGGAGGAGGAAAGTGCTAGTGGGGAATATGACCACACTTGGGTTGTACCCACACAATTCCCACTCGTATAAAGGAACGACTAGAGACCAAACTCAAGGAAACAAAGAATAGTTAGAAACACAAGAGACTTGCAAGGTAGAGGTGCGCTGGATTTTTGTTGTCCTTGGAAGAGGTGTGGGATGCAATAGGGATGTGCATTACATGGAGACTTTTGTCGAAGTATACTCTAGTCCATAGCAAGCTTGCAGATAGGAGGAGTCTGGACAGGAGCATCCCCGTTGACAGAATTGAGTATTCAAGTGAGCGAGCATGTGATTGCAATCCTAGTTGGGGCATAGCCTACGATAGACATGTGGTGAAGCTTGTGAATGGACAGACATTGTGGATTGGAATCTCGGAAAATGTATTTCGTTAAGTAATAAATATTTAGGGGTGTCTTGTGGCAGCTAGATTGGGCGCCTCCATGGGTTTTTTGGCCTACAAGCACCCCCGTTATCTTTGTATGGTTGTAACTTGTAAAATATGCTATAACATCATGCCTAGTTTGGGCTTCTCCTATATATCTTGTTCATTGTTTGTTAGCTAAGTGTGGATACTGTTTACTATTTATGTGGGAGGCCTAAATGAATGTAAATTTGGCCAAGTATAATACAATAACCTAACACAAAGGTTGACACAAGAATCGATTAAGTAAGAGGAATTTTGTAGGAAGGTGTAGTTTGTTGAAGTGCTACCGAGTTGGTCAAACCCTAGACTAACTTCCGAGAAGTGTCTAACGATCACTCAGGGGTCAGTCTTTCCTAGTGCCAAGCCAGTTCCATGAAAGATGTATCAGAGCTACTCTTCACAACACTTCATTATAGGAAGTTGGTGTGAGTTCGTTTGTGGATATTTTCGTGCTGCTTGGCTGAGGTAGTGATGAAGTAAATGATTGGGTTTGTTGAAGAAGCATTCACCAAGGACTATTTTTGTAGTGTTGAGACAATTGGAAGCAGAATGTGGAGTGACAAACAGTGTTCTATTCATATCACTTCTGCCACTACTGCAGGCAACCAAAACTCAGTCGAAAGTAGAAGCACATCGAGTAGAACATTGGAAAAGTTGCAATGATGAAAGGAAGTAAGTTCAATTTGGAAGCACAGTCAGAATTTCATTTTGGAAAATAATAAAAGTCATTATTTTTTAAAGAAGACAGGTGCACTGGTATCCTATGTTAGCAGGAGCTTGCGAATAGGAGAGTCCAACAAAAGTAGATAGTTGCAACAGGTGAAGTGGGCATGTTTAGCAGGGATGACTTGAAGTTGCGATGACTTTCCAAGATTGGCAAGGGGGTTGTGCAAACTTGTAGACATACACTTTGGTGGAAGTGCATGATCCGTGAGAAATAAAAATGGCTAAGGAAAAGTGCACCAAAGAACCCATGGTTGAAGCAGAAGAAGTAGCTTCAGATGTAGAGGAGGAATCCTTGCACAACAAAAGATTGGTAAAAAAGATGTCCTAGGTGAAGATGAGAGTTGAAATGCTTGAGAGGAACGCAGAACAAACTTCTGTAGCACTTTGCAATTAGGATGAGAAGGTCAAAACCTTAGAGATAGACTTGTATTGATGGCATAATCACTTCAATGGGGTGGTGCTTAGAGTTAATGTTGTTATTGACTTGGCAGCCTCCTTGGAGTTGAAAGACATGATCAAGAGGGTGAATAGGTTAATGGATGCGGTGGACACCCTTCAATGCCATGTTCTGAACTGAGAGGACCTAGATGGACAAGTCGAGAAATTTGAAGGATTAGTGTGTGAGCTTCAATAATGGGTAAAGTAGCAAGACAAAATTATTGCTCTCTTGAAGAAGGATGTAGCTAATGAAAATGGTGCAACCGTAACCATTAATATATGCATGAAGGATCCAGAACCATATGACGAAACCAAGAACACTAAGATGATAGGGAAATTATCTTAGGATGTCAAACATTACCTTAATCAGTGAATGACAATTTGGATGAGGTGAAGGTTAATGCAGCAACAATCTTTCTCATAGGAACTGCCAAGTTGTGGTGGAGAAACCATATAGAAGATGAGGCTGAGGGGAAGGATGAATGGATCAATAATTGAGAACAAATGAAGGTGGCATTAAAATATTAATTTGGAAATGGGATTCATGGCTATATTTCCTTAAACAAGTTGATGAATATTAAGCATGGAAGGAAAATCTAGGCTTATGTGCAAGCTTACACAAGCCTTATGTTAGAAATCAAGGATATGAGCAAAGAATGTTGGATATATACTTCATGGAGGGCTTACAGCCATGGGAAAAAATAGACTTGCAACAACAAGGTGTGAATACCCTTGCAACAATGACCTCAACAACCGATAAACTCTTGGATTACTGTGTAGATGGGAAAAGTGAGTCCAAAGGAAATGAGGATGGTCATGGGGGAGCACAAGGAAAGTTCAAGAAGAAGATGAAGGGTAAGCCTAATTGGGTTCCATGTATGAGGAAGCGAAACCAAAGAGCGTGGAAGAACCCAAGGAGAATACTAAAATAGTCTCATACTATATTTGTGCGAAAGACCATTATGCAAGAAACTATCCATTGAAACTACAGAAGGTGTCTGCGGTAAAACAAACAAAAATACCTTCAACATGAGTTTTGCAAGTATTGAATGTTGTTCTTGAGGAACCAACAGTCACTTAGGAAGAATATCTCACAAGGTTGTGTTATGTGCCTATATAATTGAACGTGTGGTAGGTATTATATTTGGTCAACAACGACACGATGCACAACTTTGTGAAGGAAGAAGTGGAAGAGCCCACTCAAGTTGCAGATTAATCCGAGACATATTTCATTCAAACTAGTCAACTAGCAGCGGTAGAGAAGTTTGTTGGTGTGGCCAACTGAATTTGTTTGAAACTTAGAGAGTGGAATTCAGCGTAGTGCTTGGATAGGAGTTCTTAAGGGGAGCTAAGGTAACTCTTATGCCACATTTGGAGTTCCTAGCATTTCTTATGTGAGATGAACCTATCTATGTGCGGATAGTGAGGAAACCATAAGGAAGAAGGAAGGTCACGTACATGATGGTGATACCTTCCACAAACATGGAAAACCTGCAAAAGCATGTGGACTATAGGAAAGGAAAAGAGACAACTAAAACATAATCGGTCATTCATTTGGAAGAAAGGATGGAGACCATGGAGGGCATCATGGATTCATCTTTGATGAGCTTGAAGAAGCTGGCTAACTTCTACACTACCGTGGGGAAGAAGCAAGGTTTCCATATGGGTTGTGTAGCAGTTGCTCAAGTAATTAAGGATGGACTGAGTACATGATTGGGAATTTCGGTTGTTAACTAAGAGGAGTGGCTAGACAATATTGAAGCATAAAGGTTGTTTTTTGAAGGGATCATATAGTTAGTGGTAATGTGTTGTTTCTCATATAATTAAGCAAGAGGGATGCATAAAAACATAGAACGAATGGAATCTTGGGTAATAGCTTGGAACGTCATCCATCCATGTTCTTTGGTTAACGTAGCTAAGGAATCCATCTCTACATTTGGTGTGGGTAGGTAGGGTCGCAGTTTCCTTGAGCATGAGGTGTGATGGAAAAGAATCCAAGCGAGAAGAAGTGTGCATGATTGTTCCAAGTGAAGTGCAGTAACCAAGTTGCAGCAGAGCTCAAGTAGATAGGGTAGTGGGATGAATAACTTGCGGACTCCAATTAGATGGAATGATCACCCAGATAGTTGAGAGAGACAAGGGAAGATGAACCATGTGGAATAAAAGAGACTAAGAATATAGGGTGGGATAACAAATTAGGCCATGTACAACAGGAAGCAACAAGGTTTCGAGAGGCAATGGGAATTTGGAGATGTTGTCGAGCATGAAAACTACTTGAAGTGCAGGAGGATGTCACAGCTTTGGTGGCTTGGGCACTTTTCCAACCTCCACACAATCAATTCGCCTGAGTGGCACAACTTGGGAGACTACTTGGTTGGAGAAGTCATTGGTGGACTCATGGAATTGGTAAGGAAACATGTTAAGCCATAGATCTTGTCGAAAACATGGGACCTTGGTGGGGCATGCGACCAAGTGTTGGGGCATGCACCCACACTTAGTTTCCAAGATCATGGAAATCCTAGAAAAGACATGATCACAAAATCACGGAGACAACATTGATGACCACAAGTAAGTCCGAATCCTGGCATGGGTTGGAGGCCTAGCTCGTGGCGCATGGGGCACTTACATGGGTAACACGACATGGAATCCTAGAAGTGCAAACAAGTCAACACCACAAAAAGTGTGTGGAAGCACCAAATTCAGATTGGGATACCCGGTAAGACAAGAGGGCTTGTCGATTAATGAAAGAGATTTCATATGGTGACGTCATTAGTGTGTTGGAGGAGGAAAGTGTTGGTGGGGCATTCGACCACACTTGGGTCAGACCCACATGATGCCCACTCATATAAATCAGTGGCAATACATCAAAGGAGAGGAAGGAAAGAAGAGGTAGAAGCAAAAGAGACTTGCAAGGAAGAGGTGTATTGGTTTTCGGTTGTCCGAGGGAGAGGTTCAAACTGCAGTCAGGAGACCAACTTGCACGTGTAATTTCGGTGAAGTTTGGGCTAGGCCTTGGTAGGATTACAGACATGAGGAGTATGGATGGGAGCCTACCTGTTGGAAAAATTGAGTATTCATGTGAGGGAGCACACAACTGCAAGCCTGGTTGGGGTGTATCCTGTGGAAGATTTGTGGTGAAGCTCACGAATGGACATAAAGTGCGGATTGGAAGCTTAGCAAGTGTATTTGGTTAAGTGTTGAATATTTAGGGGTTTTCGATGGTAACCAGAATGGGTACCTCAATGGGTTGTTTGGTTTCTGGGAACCCATGTTATCTTTATACTATTGTAACTTGTAAAAACTGCTAAGTATAACAACACATCTGGTTTGGGGTGCTACTATATATCTTGTGCAGTATTTGTTGGTAAGTGTTGTGGTTGTTGTTTATTATTTATGTGGGATTCCTAAGTGAATGTAAATTTGGTTAAGTATAACACAATAATCTAACATAAATGTTAACGCAAGAATGGGTTAAGTAAGAGTAATTCCGTAGGAAGGCTTAGTTTGTCGGAGTGCTATCGAGTTGGTCACATCCTCGACTAGCTTCCAAGCAATTCCGCACAAACACTCGAGCGTCTGTTTTGACTAGCGATGAGTCAACCTCGTGACAAATTTCCTTCCTCACAAACCTTGGCTAGCATGTACATTTCTATAGGGATCTCATATTGATCAGATCGATTGTTAGTCCACCCTACATACTTAATGGAATTATGAGTGAGGATTATTTATGACTCCCACAGTTTCATTTATTGCACACTAAAATTCCAATTACATATTTATGGAAACTCTTATTGGGGAATAATGTTTACTTTTAACAACTCAAAATTGGTTAATAGTCTTATCTCTTAAATTTTACATTGCATAGACTCAAAGGTACGACAATAAACAATACAATGGTAGTAATAGAGATTTAATATAATATTAATGAAGAATGTCGCAGGGATTTCTCCTTGCTATAGGGGCAGGAATGGCTCCCTTCTATCTATAGGACAGAAGGGTAGGTTCCTACTAGTGGGTAAATGCAGAAAATAAAAACGAAAATGGAAATGGACAGAACAGTAAACTAAGCTATGAACAGAAAGAAGAGAGAAGCAATGGTGAACCCCTCTGCAAACACAAGTTAGGGTTCCGCCTCCAAAGACCTGCACACAAATCCTAAGCTATAGTAAAACCTGTAAAACAATGTTAAACATAAAACCTGTAAATAGAAACAAGGGTTAGAAAGCAAATAAAACAAATAAACAAGACATGAAAGACAAGCTATACCTTCTCTGGTGGAAATGGGCCACCATGCCCTAGCTTGTGGAAGCACCTCTCTTGGATGGGGAGCTTTGGCTCAATGGAAATGGAGGAGAGGGAGTGTGGGTGGCTTGAGAGGCAAAGGTGTCTCAAGGTATCCATGGGCAGCATAACAATATGCAAAGGAGAAGTTGTTTGAGAGTGACCCCCCACCCTCCTTTTATAGCTTTTTCAAGGGGTTTTAGGGTTTTAAGCCCTTGGTTAGGGCTTTAGCCCCTTTTTTGGGCTTTTAGTCCCTTCTGCCCTAACTTTAGCTCCTTTTAGGGTTTTATCCCCCTTTTGGGGGTTTTAGCTCCTAGGAGACTATTTTGGGCTCCTTTTTGGGGTTTTTAAGCCCTTTTCTTCATCCTTTAGCTATTTTGAGGGTGTGGGGGTCTAATGGAGGGTCGTGAGATGGTGTCCTTGGGTGGTGTAGGCCATGGAGAGCTAAGTGGGATATTTTTGGGTTAACAGATTGCCCCTTGATGTGTGAGGGCAGGAGCTCAACATATGGCCGATGGACATCATAGGATTTGTTGCGTAGAGATGGTGCTTCCGGGGCTGGGGCATGGTGGCTTTTGGTTTTTCTATTAATATGGTTCCCATCAATGGGTGAGATACAAATAATGTGTGACATGTATATGGACGAGGTGGGCATCCCCATGCTCGTGACAATGTCAAAAGAATAATTTGATCTATGCTCTAAAATACAAGAGCCGATCATATACAACTAATGTTACAATAATGGTTGCCTCCATGTGAGGCTGAATACAATACTGATATGGTACATTAGACCCATGGAATTCTCATGGAATGATATATCTTCATGACTGACGGTCTGCTGGATCTGGTACACAGCTATGTGCACTCCCTGATTGAGAGTCAGAGTCTCCGTGGTACAAGTATGCTGCATCAATCATAAAGGTATATCGAAGCACTACTGGGGCTTCTGAATATTGTCTCCAATGCAACCTGGAAATCACAAGGGACATAACCTGTTTAGGTCCCTCGAGTAGATTGATCAATGTGCTAGAGTTAGGTTACATTCGGGGTCTTTGATCAAGTACTATGCGGACAAAACCCTGTACGAATATCAACGGTGCGATGATGGAGTTGGAGTCGAGCATGTGAGAAACAACCATCCCAAGAGGCACTAAGGGCTCCTCTCAAGTGGTATAAGGAACTCATCAATGATGTTAATGAAACTAAGATACAGGGACATCTGGGTCTATCCTCTGGAATATGTGTGTTGGCGTCGACAAAGGGAGACCTGCCCCTAGTCAAGGAAACGATGTTTCCTTGACCAAGAGCATGAGCGAGATAACTGAAAGGTGTGAGACAATTTGCGGACTGACCCACTGAATGGGGGAGGGGGGGGGAGAGGGAAATAATTGAACAGGGGCAGGGGGAGTGTGGTGGACTCAAACTTCCTTTGTTTAGAGTATGACAACAGGGTGGACCAGGAAGCAAATGAAACTGACTCATGGGAATGGGATCATAGCTGTAATACCAGGAATGTCACTACAGATGAGAAATGCTTGGAAAAGGTAGACACTTTTGAAAATGATGGGATCCAAGGAAGACACATTGCAGAGTACTCTGAACAAAGGCGACCCAATGGGGGAATGCTAACAAACTATTTTCTGTGGGGTGGTGTCTAGGGACACCGTTATGGTACAATCTTGTGGATTTTTGGAGAGCTCGAGAAGGTAAATGATTGATGGTGCTTTCAATTTTAGAGAGTCTGAAAGCATGAAGAAGACTCCAGTGTGGGATATTTTTCGTTGGTAGTCTTCTGTGCCCGAAAAAGGATAAAAGTATACATAGGAGAGCTCACCCATCCTGGAGGGTATGAGAGACTTCTTTACCATTGGTAGTCCAATCAGGCCGAAAAATGTTAAACCTATATTGACTGGACAGTCATTCAGATACTTTTACGAGCATGAACGAAACCAAGTTTGCTTGGCAATATTTTCTTGATGAGAAGGCTGGAAAAGAGCTTAACGAAAACCCATGGTGAGATTTTTCATAAAGTGTGGCCCCCCTGCCTGACAAAGCATAAAAGTATGCAGAGGGGAACGGTCTTGGCTTGAATATGCCAAGGTGGTCCTTTTCAATTGATGGTCTACATGGTCTGCAAAAGGAGGTAAACGAGACGATGTAGACGCCCTTTCCTATACTTTGGCGAGCAAGAAAGGAAGCAGCTGCACTCGGCTATCTTTTCATTGTTTTAAGGAGTCATAAAAGAGCTTAAACAAAACTCCAGTGTGGTCAACCGATTGTGGTGGCACAGGCACTGTCCCCTGTCGGGACAGTGGACAGAGGTCCAAAGGTCATCCACGCAGTATGGATGAAGCAGAAGGCTCTCAAACATACCAATACATGCGTGGGATAGATCGCGGCAGAGGCTCACGAATCGGTGCGGCAGAAGGCACGCAAACCAAGGTGGCTCTCGGACAGAGGTCAAGAGAGCGTGTGTGTGTGTTGCGGTGAACGGACTTGACTACATGCAATGTGAGTGCAAGTTCGGGGGCACTTATATGCCAAATACATGCAAGAAAAAGAAATAGTTTTGTGGACAATGGTCCAAAGGTCCGCATAAGGTGCAATGGAAAAGACAATTATAAATACAAAAATAAAAGTAAAATTACATTCCTTAACGGGCGGTGACCCGAAAACTTGCATGAGTAGCAGTCAGGAAGTGTGATACAAGTATAGGTATGTAGACACTTGCATCGTCATGTCATGGCTCGTAAATCGAGGTGACTTGTGGGAAATGGTCCCGAAATTAATTTGTTAAACATGAGATGACGGTCTCATAAGAAGATAGAAATGTGAGCCCGGAGGTGTGAGAGGTGTCTCGAACCAGTTCCAGGTGACTTTGGATTAGCAGCTGATGGTGCTGCCCCTGAATTGTGCTAAAAACGTTGAAAAACAAGAAAGGGAAAAAACTACGCTATAAGGGACTCATAGTGGTTATATCAGGCATAGACTCTCTTGAGGTGGAGCCCATTACATAGCTTCTTCAAGAGTCGACTGTCTGAGTCAGTGAAGAGGTATGCCCCCTTGCCGAGACGAAGGTCATTGGTAAGGTGGGATGACGAAATCTGGTCTTTTATGGGAAGAACTGATTCCACACTATGGTTTAAAGGAAATGGGGTAAAACTGAAGGCGGTCTTACATGTATCTCCGTCATCACATAAGTGGTGCCGGGATAGATCGCGTGGATCTTCCACAGCCGATGAGACGGAAGGGAAACTGGTGCTAAATATCATGTAAATGGTATTGGTTTTGGTTTTTGTGGCCTTGGCCCCAGTCTCTGTTGGAGGAAGAGGGGCAGGCCTAGAGACAAGAGGAGTCTTTGATGGACTTGGAGGTAGGTGCAACATCATCTCAATTGGATGGACATGAGTCAACACATCCTGGGGCCTTAAAGGTAGGGTAGGTGGTTCAAGGTACCACATAGGATCTCTTAGTTTGAAATCCTGTGGATTGCGGGTTTCCAAGACATACTTACTCATGATCTCAGATGGTAGGGAAATAAAAGGGAAAAGGAAAATGAAAAGGAAAATGTTGATCAGGAATGAACCCCACTGTTTCCCTGGTAACTGAGGTTGAGGTTGTAACTGAGGTTGCGGCTGTGGCTGCGGAAACAATGGAAGAGACGGGTCTAAAGGACCATCGATGATGGTGGAGACGAGCGGGTCAGTTGAATTGGACATCATGTAAATTGACATGGTGTCTGAAGAAGGAGGTGGGGGGTGAACTTATTCGATCAAGGTGATCTCCAATTCAAGGGAATGTTGATGAAGGTCAGCTAGAGCCATTCAAAATTCAGGCAAGTCTTGGCAATGGTGAGAGTAATGTCCATACAAACCGCAAAGGGTGCAAGCATGGTTTGTTCTCAATACCTTGTTCTTGACTATCGGTGCAGTTGGGAGTTCAACCACGGGGATGTTTTCGTTTGTATCCATGGCATATAAATGCGCATGGATCATTGGGATTTTAGGACAGTTTTGAGTTGGATGGCCATGTTGTTCGCAGACGACACAAGGTGAGACTTGTCGTGGCTCTGCCCCTAGACCTTTTCGGGTGGGGCGGTGCAAGTGTGGGTGCAACGATTGGCTTTTGTGGGCCGGGTGGAGGGTGAGACTCCACCGTGATGGGTTGCACCGGGGTTAAAACGACCTAGGGCATTGCTGGTTGAGCCGGCGGATCAAGATACCACACTGAAATTCCCAATGTAAATTTGGGTAAGCTTAAAGTGGCCATTAACGATTTGCTCATGACGCCGGGTGGGGGAAAGCGGAAGGGAATTGTATGGACTAGAGATGAGCCCAGATAACTCCTTGTTGGTTACATGTGGGGATGCGGTTGTGGTTACGGCTGTGCACAACACTGCTGCTGAGGATGATGTTGCGGCTGCTGTTGGTGTTGCGGCTATGGATGATGTTGTGGTTGGGGTTGTGGCTGCGACTGCGGTTGTTATTTGGGCGTAGTGGTGCTTGATGAGACCATGCACAAGTCCACAGTTTCATTTTAGTGTTAGTAAATTGGTTAATAGTTTTATCTCTTAAATTTTACATTGCATAGACTCAAAGGTACGACAATAAATAATACAATGGTAGTAATAGAGACTTAATATAATATTAATGAAGAGTGTTGTAGGGATTTCTCCTTGCTACAGGGGCAGGAATGGCTCCCTTTTGTCTATAGGACAGAAGGGTAGGTTCCTGCTGGTGGGTAAATGCAGAAAATAAAAACAGAAACGGAAATGGACAGAACAGTAAACTAAGCTATGAACAGAAAGAAGAGAGAAGCAATGGTGAACCCCTCTGCAAACACAAGTTAGGGTTCCGCCTCCAAAGACCTGCACACAAATCCTAAGCTATAGTAAAACTTGCAAAACAATGTTAAACATAAAACCTGCAAATAGAAACAAGGGTTAGAAAGAAAATAAAACAAATAAACAAGACATGAAAGACAAGCTATACCTTCTCTGGTGGAAATGGGCCACCATGCCCTAGCTTGTGGAAGCACCTCTCTTGGATGGGGAGCTTTGGCTCATTGGAAATGGAGGAGAGGGAGTGTGGGTGGCTTGAGAGGCAAAGGTGTCTCAAGGTATCCACGGGTAGCATAACAATATGCAAGGGAGAAGTTGTTTGAGAGTGACCACCACCCTCCTTTTATAGCTTTTTCAAGGGGTTTTAGGGTTTTAAGCCCTTGGTCAAGGCTTTAGCCCCTTTTTTGGGCTTTTAGTCCCTTCTTCCCTAACTTTAGCTCCTTTTAGGGTTTTAGCCCCTTTTTGGGGGTTTTAGCTCCTAGGAGACTATTTTGGGCTCCTTTTTGGGGTTTTTAATCCATTTTCTTCATCCTTTAGCTATTTTGAGGGTGTGGGGGTCTAATGGAGGGTCACGAGATGGTGTCCTTGGGTGGTGTAGGCCATGGAAAGCTGAGTGGGATATTTTTGGGTTAACATATTGCCCCTTGATGTGTGAGGGCAGGAGCTCAACGTATGGCCAATGGACATCATAGGATTTGCTGCGTAGAGGTGGTGCTTCCGGGGCTGGGGCATGATGGCTTTTGGTTTTTGTATTAATATGGTTCCCATCAATGGGTGAGATACAAATAATGTGTGACATGTATATGGACAAGGTGGGCATCCTCATGTTCATGACAATGTCAAAATAATAATTTGATCTATGCTCTAAAATACTAGAGCTGATCATATACAACTGATGTTACAATAATGGTTGCCTCCATGTGAGGCTGAATACAATAATGATATGGTACATTGGACCCATGGAATTCTCATGGAATTCTATATCTTCATGACTAATGGTCTGCTAGATCTGGTACATAGCTGCGTGGACTCACTGATTGAGAGTCAGAGTCTCTGTGGTACAAGTATGCTACATCAATCATAAAGGTATATCGAAGCACTTCTGGGGATTCTGAATACTATCTCCAATGCAACCCGGAAATCACAAGGGACATAACTTGTTTAGGTCCCTCGAGTAGACTGATCAATGTGCTAGAGTCAGGTGACATTCGGGGTCTTTGATCAAGTACTATGTGGATAAAACCCTATATGAATCTCAATGGTGTGATGATGGAGTTGGAGTCGAGCACGTGAGAAACAACCATCCCAAGAGGCACTAAGGGCTCCTCTCAAGTGGTCTAAGGAACTCATCAATGATGTTAATGAAACTAAGATACAGGGACCTCTGGGTCTATCCTCTGGAATATGTGTGTTGGCGTCGACAAAGGGAGACCTTCCCCTAGTCAAGGAAATGATGTTTCCTTGACCAGGAGCGTGAGCGAGATAACCGAAAGGTGTGAGACAATTTGCGGACTAACCCACTGAATGGGGGAGGGGGGGGAGGGGGAGGGAAATAATTGAATAGGGGAAGGGGGAGTGTGGTGGACTCAAAATTCGTTTTTTCAGAGTATGACAACAGGGCGGACCAGGAAGCAAATGAAACTGACTCATGGGAATGGGATCATAGCTGTAATACTGGGAATGCCACTACAGATGAGAAATGCTTGGAAAAGGTAGACACTTTTGAAAATGATGGGATCCAAGGAAGACACATTGCAGAGTACTCTGAACAAAGGCGACCCAATGGGGGAATGCTGCCAAACTATTTTCTGTGGGGTGGTGTCTAGGGACACCGTTATGGTACGATCTCGTGGATTTTTGGCGAGCTCGAGAAGGTAAATGATCAATGGTGCTTTCAATTTTAGAGAGTCTGAAAGCACGAAGAAGACTCCAGTGTGGGATCTTTTTCGTTGGTAGTCTCCTGTGCCCAAAAAAGGATAAAAGTATACATAGGAGAGCTCGCCCATCCTGGAGGGGATGAGAGACTTCTTTACCATTGGTAGTCCAATCAGGCCGAAAAAGGTTAAACCTATACTGACTAGACGGTCATTTAGATACTTTTACGAGCATGAATGAAACCAAGTTTGCTTGGCAATATTTTCTTGATGAGAAGGCTGGAAAAGAGCTTAACGACAACCCATGGTGAGATTTTTCATAAAGTGTGGCCCCCCTGCCCGACAAAGCATAAAAGTATGCAGAGGGGAATGGTCTTGGCTTAAATATGCCAAGGTGGTCCTTTTCAATTGATGGTCTACATGGTCCACAAAAGGAGGTAAACAAGACGATGTAGATGCCATTTCCTATACTTTGGCGAGTGGGAAAGGAAGCAGCTGCACTCAGCTATCTTTTCATTATTTTAAGGAGTCATAAAAGAGCTTAAACGAAACTCCCATGTGGTCAACCGATTGCGGTGGCACAAGCAATGCCCCCTGTCGGGACGGTGGACAGAGGTCCAAAGGTCATCCGTGCAGTATGGACGAAGCATAAGGCTCTCAAACATACCAATACATGCGTGGGATAGATCGCGACAGAGGCTCGCGAGTCAATGCGAAAAAAGGCATGCAAACCGAGGTGGCTCTCAGACAGAGGTTAAGAGTGTGTGTGTGTGTGTGTTGCGGTGAACGGACTTGAATACATGCGATGTGAGTGCAAGTTCGGGGGCACTTATATGCCAAATACATGCAAGAAAAATAAATCATTTTGTGGACAGTGGTCCAGAGGTCTGCATAAGGTGTAGTGGAAAAGACAATTATAAATACAAAAATAAAAGTAAAATTACATTCCTTAACGGGCGGTGACCCGAAAAATCGCATGAGTAGCGATCAGGAAGTGTGATACAAGTACAGGTCCGTAGACACTTGCATCATCATGTCATGGCTCGTAAATCAAGGTGACTTGTGGGAAATGGTCCCGAAATTAATTTGTTAAACATGAGATGATGGTCTCATAAGAAGATAGAAATGTGAGCCCGGAGGTGTAAGAGGTGTCTCGAACTGGTTCTGGGTGACTTTGGATTAGCAATTGATGGTGCTGCCCCTGATTTGTGCTAAAAACGTTGAAAAACAAGAAAGGGAAAAAACTACGCTATAAGGGACTCATAGTGGTTATATCATGCATAGACTCTCTTGAGGTGGAGTCCATTGCACGGCTTCTTCAAGAGTCAACTGTCTGAGTCAGTGAAGAGGTATGCCCCCTTGTCGAGATGAAGGTCATTGGTAAGGAGGGATGACGAAATCTGGTCTTTTATGGGAAGAACCGATTCCACACTATGGTTTAAAGGAAATGGTGTAAAACCGAAGGCGGTCATACATATATCTCTGTCATTGCGTAAGTGGTGCCGGGATAGATCATGTGGATCTTCCACAACCGATGAGACAAAAGGGCAACTAGTGCTAGAGATCATGTAAATGGTATTGGTTTTGGTTTTTGTGGTCTTGCCCCCATTCTTTGTTGGAGGAAGAGGGGCAGGCCTGGAGACAAGAGGAGTCTTTGATGGACCTGGAGGTAGGTGCAACATCATCTCAATTGGATGGACATGATTCAACACATCCTTGGGCCTTAGAGGTAGGGTAGGTGGTTCAAGGTACGACATAGGATCTCTTAGTTTGAAATCCTGTAGATTGCGAGTTTCCAAGATAGACTTACTCATGATCTCAGATGGTAGGGAAAGAAAAGGGAAAAGGAAAAGGAAAAGGAAAATGTTGATCGAGAATGAACCCCACTGTTTCCCTAGTAACTGAGGTTGAGGTTGCGGTTGTGGCTGCGGAAACAATGGAAGAGATGGGTCTAATGAACCATCGGTGATGGTGGAGACGAGCGGGTCAGTTGAACTGGACATCATGTAAATGGACATGGTGTCTGAAGAAGGAGGTGGGGGGTGAAATTCTTCGATCACCGTGATCTCCGACTCAAGGGAATGTTGATGAAGGTCATCTAGAGCCATTCAAAATTCAGGTAGGTTTTGGCAATGGTGAGAGTAATGTCCATACAAACCGTAAAGGGTACAAGCATGGTTTGTTCTCAATGCCTTGTTCTTAACTATCAGTGCAGTTGGGAGTTCAACCACGGGGATGTTTTCGTTTGTATCCATGGTGTTAACAACCATACTTAGTAGAGGCTCAAAAAGATCATAGTGAAGAATAAGTAATGGTCCTTTTTAATACTTTGGTTAAAAGTTCATGGTATGGAAGTTTTGCAAGAGGCGAATGAGTCATCAAAGAATCTAATGGTGCAAAGCGAAAAGATGGAGATCGGCGGTTTATATTGTGTCCGCTCTCTAAAAATGCGAGAAGGATAAGTATATCCAGGTGGTTGATGTAATATAGAGATCAACGGTCGTCGATCTAGCTTGATGAGATCTACGGTCTTTGTAAACCCCGCCTTGTGAACCTGTACGTTCAATAAAACAAAGGAACCCGACGGAATTGGGTACGTGTCGCTTGATCTGATGGCGGGGAAATAAAGGCAAATTACATCGACGATCGTGGATGAATCCAGAGCGGGAACTTGCACGTTTGATAAGACGAGGAAACTCGGCGGAATTGGGTATGTGTCGCTTGATCCGATGGATGAAAAATAAAGGAAAAATAGATCGACGGTTGCTGATGGATCCGGAATGAAAAGTTGCGCGGTAGTTGGATGTAAAGGGTGGTAGCGGAATAGAAACAACTGTACACGTGGTCGATCGTGGTGCATTCCATAGGCAAAAGTGGTTTGGTGGAAACCGCCTAAGGGAGCCTCCGGAGTGGGGTCCTATAAAAGCAAAGTTGACTTGTTCGATGGTTATTTTATTTGGCGCCGGACGATTGAAAGGGACCTGCGTGCTCGTCAACCTTTAACTGTCAATTTCGAACGCACGCAACCACGGTAATAGGAAAGGATCAAACGCCCATTATTCATCTATCTGGTTACCATTATCGACTGAATTATGGACCAAGAAAAGGAATTGCAAGGATCTGGTCGTATTTTAGATGATAGGGAAGACTATCTGGTTGATAGGGACCGAGGAGTGTGTGACCCTTTGCTGTCCATAGGAAGTGTATCAGTCAGTAAAGAGAGGTTGTGGAAATATAATTCACAGGGCAATGATGTATTAAATGTCTGTAAATCCTTTTTATATTATTTTGCTGTCGAACAAACTCTGCATTTTCCCGAGTTCGCAGAATGGTGTGCGGTTAATTATTCCCCTTCTTAGAGAGTCATTGTGAGTCAGTCTACGTCTCGAATACTCTGTAAAATTAATGCCAAAGTCATCCGTGAAAACCTAAACTTGCCCGACAGTTACCCTGACAGTCATGAACCTGTAAATGAGTCCATTCTTGCTGAATTATACAAAAGTAGTGGAACTGAAGTCCACTGCAAATTCCTGTCCAACATTTTGAAAGAGGGTCAATCCTTAGATGGTCTTTTCCTGCCTTACTATGTTCATATTTTCAAAGATGAATTTCAATTGGTGGTATCCTTAGTTTGTCAAATCTTGGGTCTTGACGATGATTGTCACGTAAATGAAGTCATCCTGGGTTTTCTGTTAAAAATGAGTTCATTAAGTTCTGAGTCTCAGTCGGTTCCTGTATTTAGTCTAGATGAGTACTTGGCAGAAGCGATACAACTTCAACTAAGTGAATTCCCAAAGGTCAGGTTCTTTAAATTTCAAACTTACTTGTTGAACATGTTGCTATGTTCAAACGTCACTGAATTATAGTTTTTGAGTACCATCTTCTCTTCAGATTTTCCCAAGCAAATCAACATGTTTGAATTCACAAATTCAATCATGTCAGAACTATATAAATTGTTGTTCGATGAAATGTTGCCCCATGTGTTAGAAGAGATGAAATGCCTGATGCAGTCCTTGCTTGAGGATCGAGTTGGAAACTGGTTCCTGTATAAAGATTCCACTGTTTTGAGGATATATGGATTTACTGGGGAACCTTATAGGTTACCCGCTTTCCTTACTCTGAGAATTTTTGCATTAGAATTCATGAGGCAAAGGTTGCACTCAGAGGAAGAACATTTTGGAGCCTTTAAGAAATCTTCAAATATCAAATTCCCTCTCAAGGTTGGCTCTTTTTTTTCAAGAATAAAGGTGCCCTGGTGTTTATTGAAAAGCTGTTGGGGAGCATGTAATTTCAAAAAGAGCCAAAGGAAAATTATGATCCTCACCATATAATTTCCCTGAGGAAGCAGGACAACAAAAACAAACCATTTGACCACCAGTTTATTGAAGGCCTGAGCGAGACAACCAATTTGTCTCATTTCACGGAAATTCCAAGATCTGATGAAAGTGCAAGCGTTATACCCGTGGCAGTATCTCAAGTGACGGAGGGTCCTAATATTTTGATTAAAAGGAGCTGCTTGGGCGAAGACATGTTATCAAGTTGATTTTAACTTAATGATCTATTAGGATTGAAGCTGTAGTTTATTCCTAGAAGTTAGGACTTTAGTTACAATACTTTAATTAAGCCGGTCATTTAGTTATGAATCTTCTTGGAAGATGAATAATTTTATGTATATATTTGCATCTATTTTATTTGATGGGGGTTGGAACCCATCGTGTTGTTGAATGATTTTGAAGGCATATATTTTTGAATAACATAGCGAATGCATAAGAATTATCAGAGATTCATGTGTCATTTACTTTACAGTTCGTATTTCTTTCCTTATGTGATTTTGTTTTCCAGTGTAACACTCCATTCTGTTTTCTTCATTTCTGAAACACAGTGTTGAATGATTAGAATTCATTATGTTTATGCTCTGATCATTGTTTCAGATATTTTATACATTCTTCTACTAAAGTTAATACAGAACTCATCTTTGATGCTCTATATTAATGGGTTGTTCATTATCTCTTCTTTTCCATCTGAACTAAATGAATGACTGTGATGAAATGGTTATCTTTCCTTTGATAAATCTCATGTATATGTCTTTGTGATATCTTTGTATGTATGTGACTCCATTTCCCAATGGTTATGTGTTGTTTCAACCATCTATACAAATATTGAGTGTTGGTTTATATCTGGTCTTGTTAAATCTGTATCGAGAGATCCCTCTTTGGAAGAAAAACCAGTTTCTTTCTAAAGTGGTTATGCTGTTACCTTTGGGATTTACCTTTACAACCTGGGTATATTCTGAGTGCTAACAAATTGGTGCCGTTACTGGGGAACGAAAGTGCATATCTTCCCTGGGAGAACAACAGAGTTGAAGAAAGATTTCTGTGGGCAAACAAGAATTTTATCAGTAGAAAAGGTTGTATATTTGCCCTGGCGACTCCATTGTAAAACTTCTTTCAGAACTTAAGGAGTCATTCTGGCTTCGAGAAGACACACACGAGGTAACTCTGATACTGAAGTTTTGAAAAGTTTTGAAGACCCAGAAAAGTTGTTTAAAAGAAAAAATAAAGAAAAGGTAGGTTTTCCTTTGTTTGGTGCATCCTCATCTCAATATTCTCATATTGATCCAGAATGGGAAGTTAATGTTGGGAAGAGTTTGTTGAGAACTAAATCTGAGTTTGACCTTAAGAATACTGAGTTTAATCCTCGTAGGTTAGAATCTTATATGTTGGATTCCCTTTAGAGATATTTACAACAAACCACAAAAGTTGAAACATTTACCTCTCAAAATACTCAAAGCTCTTCAGTTCCTGTGAATCCGCCTAGACCAATGGCAGCCAGATTTGCTCCCTTGCATTTGCCTACTTTATTACATGATCTTCCTCAAAATTATTCCCAAAGAATTTCTTTATTTGATGGAGAAGGGGACATAACCGCAAAACAACATGTTTCCAAGTTTGAATATTTCATTGACCTAGAAGAAGTTGATTATCCAGATGTTAAAATGCGGTTATTTGCCCAAAGTTTGTCAGGCTAGGCAAAGAAGTGGTTTGAAGACTTTCCAAATGGGTCTATAATGAATTTTCAGGCTTTCCAAAATGCGTTTCTAGATAGGTGGGATGATAAACAGAACCCTTTGTAGCTCTTATCTCAGTATAACAGTCTCAAAAAAGGAGGTTTCGAATCTGTCCATGAATTTTCTAGCAGATTCATGAGGGCTTATAATTCCATTCCGGAGGATATAAAACCTTCTGTGGCCGCAGCCAAATTACACTATGCTGGAGCTTTTGATAATGATTTGACATTTTCATTAAGGGAGAGAAAATCAGCAACTCTTGCTGCCATGTTTACAGATGCTCTAGAAGTAGAAGCAAATATGATGGCAAGTGGAAAGATGAAACATAGAGATATTGATAGGAGGAAAAAGGAAGAAAATTTGCCTTCTGCTTCTTCTTCTACTAATCATATCAAATTTGAAATGATGTTGAAAACCATGGAAAAGTTGATGGACAGATTAACTATGGACAATAGGGGGTTCAATAGAGAACAAGCTGATCCTCAAATTAGGAATCCTAATTTCAGGAGACCGAATCCTCCTATTCCTCCCCAAAACCTACAAAGAGACCTGAGAAATCCAAGAAATCAGGAGGAACAACACATCCGTCCACCATTTCCTAAAAATTATGTCACTGATGAAGAAGATCCCGCTGAAAATGAGATTCATCTTTTTGGAGAGCAGGATTCAGAGATATATCTTACTGAAGAAGAACATAACATGTTTGAACAAGAAGGAGGGGATGACGAATTTGGAAAAGAGATAGAGTAGTATCAAAGGGGTTATTTACATGCTATGGATGATGTGCAGAGGAAAATCAGATTGAGAAACAGGGACGTTCTCATAAATAAGGGGAAGGCAAACCCAAATCCACCTTCCACTAGTTCTTTGAATGTATAAAGGGGAAAAGAACTACAAAAAGAGTCTTTTGTAAATAAAGAGGTTGGAAATGATGTACAAAGAGATAAAATAATGAAGCAGGTGGCTCCAGTCGATGTGGAAAGAATTGGTTCTGGCTTTGATTTACAAAATGAACTTTCAAAGCTTAAAATCTCTGTTCCATTTAATGAGTTATTGAGAAACACCGAATACAAAAATACTATCACAAAAATGGTCAAAATTCAAGGGGAATGGCAATCTGACATTTTAGAGTTGAACGATGATAATCCTGCTATTTCATTCGGGTCAAAGGTTGAAAATTCAGAAAGTGAAGAAGTCCCTCCTTTTTATTTGAGTTTAAATGTGCATGATAAGGTGGTCCACAATGCTATGCTAGACTCAGGAGCATCACATAACCTAATGCTGAAAGGAGTGGTAGAGAGTTTGGGATTGGAAGTGACAAGACCTTATAAATATTTGTATTCGTTTGATTCTAAAAGAGTAAAATGCCTTGGTTTGATTAAAGATATGGTGGTAAGCCTAAATAAATTGCCATCTAAAACTATAGTCATGGATGTGGTAGTGGCAGATATTCCACCTAAGTTCGGGGTACTATTGTCAAGATCTTGGACTTCCAAGTTGAAAGGCAGTTTACAAATGGATATGTCATATGCTACAATTCCCGTTCAAGATGGGAGCAGACGATTATATAGTGAAAAAAGAACTCCTTATGTAGTAAGCAGTCAAGATAAATCTGAAATTCATCACATATATGTTGTTGATACTGATTTGGGGTCTTCTATTTTCTTTAATGATGCTGTCCCACATGATTTAGAAGAGGCATCACAGAAGAAGTATGAGGAAAATAAGGAAAAGGAGGTGATGGAATAGGATGCTTTGGAAGCAAAACAAAAAAGGGAAGGCCAGTGGATTATGTACTTTGATGGATCTACTGCAAAAATAGGTGCCGGGGCCGGTGTGTATATAATTTCTCCTATTCGGGACTTCAAAGATTTATCATATAAATTAACATTTGAATGCACAAATAATGTAGCAGAATATGAAGCTTTGTTACTGGGATTGCATGCTTTGAAAGAGTTGGGAGCTCAAAGAATAAAGTTTTTAGGAGACTCAGAATTGGTGATAAATCAAGTAAATGAGAGCTATCAAACCAGGCATCCTCGGATGAGGGCTTATAGAAACGAAGTATGCGATATGTTTGGTAACTTCTTTACAGAGCATACAATTCAGGTAATTCCCGGACATGAAAATTTGGTAGCTGATTCTTTGGCTGTAGCCGCTGGAAAATTTGAAACCCCTATTGCTGGTCAGAGGGAATACCAGGTGGAAATTGTGAATAGACTGTCTATTCCAGATAACTCTAAATATTGGCAGGTATTTGAAGATGACATGCAGATCAGAAGGTTTTTAGAACTCTCAGGGAAATTTGTAAATACTCCTATTGACACCCAAAATGACAATGATGAGATTATTCAAGATGATGACGAGGGATCTGATGAAGAAAAGGAAGGCACTGAAAAGTTAAAGGGAACCTTAGGAGTTAAGGATATTATTCAATTAAAAAATAATTTCATACCAAGAGGCTTGATTCCTTTGGAAAAACTTTTTGATCAGAATGATGTTGCTAAAAATCCAAAAGTAAAGCCTGTTGAGAACGTTGTTGGAGATAGGAATATTGGCACTGAAGAGAATCCTAAGATTATAAAATTATCTAAGAAATTGCCTGAAAAAGAGAAGGAAGAATATGTGAAATTAATGAAAAAATACACTGATGTATTTGCTTGGAGTTATGAAGACCTTAAGGAGTATGATACATCTATCATACAACATACTATTCCTATAAATCCTGGAGAGAAACCTTTCAAGCAGAAGCTCAGAAGGATAAACCCTAAGTTGCTTCCTATTATTGAGAGGGAAATTAAAAAGTTATTTGATGCCAAGATCATTGTCACTCTAAGGTTTTCAAAGTGCGTTGCAAACCTGGTTCCTGTTAGAAAAAAGAACGGAGAAATCAGGCTGTGTATAGATTTCCGGAACTTGAATAAAGTCTCTATGAAGGATAATTACCCTCTACCAAAGATGGACCATATATTGTAGAAAGTAGTTGGAGCTGAAATAATTTCAATGTTGGACGGTTTTTCTGGCTATAACCAGATCAAAGTATTACCTGAAGATCAAGAAAAAATTGCCTTTACTACACCTTGGGGCACTTTTATGTATGCAAAGATGCCTTTTGGCTTAATGAATGCAGGAGCTACTTTCCAGCGAGCTGTGGACATTGCTTTTGCAGGGGAAATTGGGAATTTTGTAGTGATCTACATGGATGATATCACAGTCTACTCAAAATATGACAGAGAACATCTGCATCATTTAGAGAAAGTTTTCATGAAGTGTAGGAAGTTTGGTATATCATTGAATCCAAAGAAGTCCAATTTTGCATTGGAAGAAGGAAAGTTGTTGGGCCATATAATATCAAAAGATGGAATAAAAATTGATCCTGAAAGGGTGAGTGCCATTCTGAAAGTAGGTGAACCCAGGAGTAAAAAAGAGATACAATCATTCTTTGGGCAGGTAAATTTTTTGAGAAGGTTTGTGCCAAGTTTTGCTGAGATCTTAATGAATATCACAAATATGTTGAAGAAGGGTCATGAGATAAAATGGAATGCAGAAGCTAGAAAGTCTTTTTGGGAAATCAAGAAAGCAATATCAAAGGCCCCTGTGTTGGTGAGCCCAGATTTTACCAAATATTTCTCAGTATTTTCATATGCTTCAGAATATACTATAGCAGCAGTTTTATTATAGAAAAATGATAAGAAATTGGAACAACCCATAGCATTTTTTAGCAAAATGTTGAGGGATGGAGAATTGAAATATGACATTATGGAGAAACAAGCTTATGCCTTAGTCAAAGCATTGAATGATTTCAGAGTGTATATTCCACATTCACATATAATTGCACATGTTCCAACTGCTGCAGTAAAAGGGATTCTGACACAACCAAATCCAGAAGGCAGAAGAGCGAAATGGATTGCTACATTGCTGGAGTACGATATAGAAATAAAACCCACCAAGTTGGTTAAAGGACACGGATTAGCTAAAATGATGGCTAATTAAAATTGTGAGGCCTTGCAAATTAATTTCCTATCTCACCAAGCTAATCAGTTAGATACAGAAGTGGAAGTAATGGCTGATTTTGTGGCGTCTCCATGGTATTATGATATTGTATATGTCCTTCGACATTTACAAGCGCCTGAAGGATTGAGTAAGTCAAGGGCCCGGTCCATAAAATTGAAAGCTGCTAAGTTTTTTATTTTAAATCAGTATCTTTATTGGAAGGACCCCGAGGGTGTTGTTATAGCGGATTTCACCACACTAGGTGAATCACACATTGTATGGCCTTCCCCTGTCCCGCTGTAGACTCATTAGCCCCTATGGACCACTTTTTGTCTTTTGATGTGTCCTTGATCATCCCTAAAAACATAAGAAAAGTGATATACGCGGATTTTTCCCCGATAACTGCGTACATACGCAGATATTCCCCCTATAGTCGCGTACATCGGGATGTATGAATAATCCAAATCCTTTTGGAGCGTTCCTTGACTTGGATCCGACTCATATGACTCCTGGCCTTCCATATGCCTTGAGATCGCATGGATTCGACCTTTCAGTATCCCTTTGAAAAGCTATATAAGGAACCCCTTGAGACATTGAAAGCATAAGAGAGAATTGAGAGTAACGAAACTATAGTCCATTGTTGCCAGAACTTATGCTTGAGTCTACATCCCTTTGTCCCTTGGAGCACTGTTGTGTTCTTCCCAAGCTTTCCTTTTGCTAGTGAGCTTTCTATCTGAGTGATGGAGGATTGAGGTGGTGGAGGCCCAAGTGGGGGATTCAGTTTCTCCGGTTCGCAGACGTGCCGTCAGAGGTTGTCACTTGTAATCTCTGATTCATATTAATAGAAATATCTTTTCCTGTCCAGTAATGTGTATTTGAATGAATGTTGCATCCATTGGAATATGTCAAATGCTTATACATTATTGATTATATATGTTAGAATAGATATAACACCATGAAATATAGTATGCTTGTATTGTTTACTTGTTGTTGAGGATGTGCTATAACAATTCAAGCTGAAGATTGGAAAGCTCAACGGGGATCTACTTCAACCGTCCGGAATAAGGTACGAGGTTCGATCCTTTAGTGTTAGACATTTTATTTCTATTTCATATTGGGGAAAGATTGATTTCTGGAGTCTAGCTGTCTGTTGTGGTACCCCAAGCCATAGGAATTTCTCTCCGTAACAGGTGTGTTACTAAACTGTCTTTTAGAAAATGAAGCTCAGCATACAGTCAAAGAGTTTCATAAGGGGGATTGTCGAGGACATCATTCTTCGAAAGTGACTGCAAACCAAATTCTAAGAGCAGGCTATTATTGGCCTACATTATTTTTAGATGTGTATAAAGAAACAAGTAAGTGTCATTAATGCCAAATTTTTGACGGAAAGAGGAAAGTGCTTCCTCTCCCTTTGAATCCAATAATAGTAGAAGCTCCTTTCCAACAATGGGGTTTAGATTTTAATGGTGAAATAAACCTCAATTCATCGAAACAACACAAATGGATTCTTACAGCTATAGATTATTTTACAAAATGGATTGAAGCTATCCCCACCAGAAGAGCCACTGAAACTGTAATCATAGAATTTCTTGAGGAAAATATATTGGCTCGATTTGGATTCCCCAGAAGAATAGTAACAGACAATGCAGCTACGTTCAAATCTAGGAAAATGATTGATTTCTGTCACAAGTATCATATAAGCCTCAATCATTCAACTTCCTATTATCCACAGGGAAATGGGTTAGCTGAATCTTCAAATAAAAACTTAGTAAGGATCATCAGGAAACTATTAGAGGATAATAAAAGGTCCTGGCACACCAAGCTCAAGTATGCTCTATGGGCTGACGGGATTAGTACCAAAAGGGCGATTGTCATGTCTCCGTTCCAACTGGTGTATGGAACCGAAGTGGTTTTTCCAGCGTCGTTAGGTGTTCCAGTTATGAGATATTTTCAAGATCAGCAGGAAGAACCAAATCGCATGCAAAGGAGAATAAATCATATTATTGAGCTGTAAGAGTGAAGGAATAAAGCCTATGATAAGGTGCAGTTACACCAAGAAAAAATGAAAAATACTTTTGACAGAAGGATCAAAGAAGAACAATTTCAGATTGATGATTTAGTCTTGAAGTGGGATGCTCCCAAATAAGACAAACATGGGAAATTTGATCATATGCGGGTAGGTCCTTACGTTGTTGCTGGTTACAGAGGACAAAACGCATTTTTGCTAGAAAATTCGAACAGGGTTCCTTTGGATAGCAACCCTGTCAATGGAAGGAATCTAAAACATTACTTGTCCTAGGGAGGAGGGTAAAATTTGTATTATAGCCTATAAATATTTATTTCTCCTTACAAAGTCAATATGAAGGGTAGGCCGAATGTATTTGAAGCCCGCGATGAAGGCCCTAAGATTCAGGAGGCATGCTTTCCCTTTCTAAAAACAAAAAATAAATATATCTACAAAAAACAAAAGATGAGTTTTCTGGAAGTTATTGCGAAAAATAAAAAACAGGCACCTGGTCTACAAGTTCTTTGATACCTCGCGGGGAGGATATCATCCCCAGATGGAGCCAATTATTAACAACCATACTTAGTAGAGGCTCGAAAATATCATAGTGAAGAAGAAGTAATGGTCCTTTGTAATACTTTGGTTAAAAGTTCATGGTATGGAAGTTTGGCAAGAGGCGAAAAACGATGAGTCATCAAAGAATGTAACGGTACGAAACGAAAATATGGAGATTGGCGGTTTATATTGTGTCCGCTCTCTAAAAATACGAGAAGGATAAGTATATCCGGGTGTTTGATGTAATATAGAGATCAACGGTCATCGATCCAGCTTGATGAGATCTACGGTCTTTGTAAACCTCGCCTTGTGAACCTGCACGTTCGATAAAACAAAGGAACCCGACGGAATTGGGTACGTGTCGCTTGATCCGACGACGGGGAAATAAAGGTGAATTACATCAACGATTGTGGATGAATCCGGAGTGGGAACTTGCACGCTTGATAAGACGAGGACGCTCGGTGGAATTGGGTACGTGTCGCTTGATCCGATGGCTGAAAAATAAAGGCAAAATAGATTGACGGTTGTTGATGGATCCGGAACGAAAAGTTGCACGATAGTTGGATGTAAAGGGCGGTAGCAGAATAGAAACCACTATACACGTGGTCGATCGTGGTGCATTCCGGAGGAAAAAGTTGTTTGGTGGAAACCGCCTAAGGGAGCCTCCGGAGTGGGGTCATATAAAAGAAAAGTTGACTTGTTCGATGGTTATTTTATTTGGCGCCAGACGATTGAAAGGGACCTGCGTGCTCGTCAACCTTTAACTGTCAATTTCGAACGCACGCAGCCACGCTAACAGGTAAGGCTGAAACACCCATTATTCATCTATCTGGTTACCATTATCGACTGAATTATGGACCAAGAAAAGAAATTGCAAGGATCTGGTCGTATTTTAGATGACAAGGAAGACTATCTGGTTGATAGGGACCGAGGAGTGTGTGATCCTTTCCTGTCCATAGGAAGTGTATCAGTCAGTAAAAAGAGGTTGTGGAAATATAATTCACAGGGCAATGATGTCTTAAATGTCTGTAAATCCTTTTTATATTATTTTGCTGTCGAACAAACTCTGCATTTTCCCGAGTTCGCAGAATGGTCCGCGGTTAATTATTCCCCTTCTCAGAGAGTCATTGTGAGTCATTCTACGTCTTGAATACTCTGTAAAATTAATGCCAAAGTCATCCATGAAAACCTAAACCTGCCCGACAGTTACCCTGACAGTCATGGACCTGTAAATGAGTCCATTCTTGCTGAATTGTACAAAAGTAGTGGAACTGAAGTCCGCTGCAAATTTCTGTCCAGCATTTTGAAAGAGGGTCAATCCTTAGATGGTCTTTTCCTGCCTTACTATGTTCATATTTTCAAAGATGAAGTTCAATTGGTGGTATCCTTAGTTTGTCAAATCTTGGGTCTTGACGATGATTGTCACGTAAATGAAGTCATCCTGGGTTTTCTGTTAAAAATGAGTTCATTAAGTTCTGAGTCTCAGTCGGTTCCTGTATTCAATCTAGATGAGTACTTGGCAGAAGCGATACATCTTCAATTAAATGAATTCGCAAAGGTCAGGTTCTTTAAATTTCAAACTTACTTGTTGAACATGTTGCTATGTTCAAACGTCACTGAATTATAGTTTTTGAGTACCATCTTCTCTTCGGATTTGCCCAAGCAAATCAACATGTTTGGATTCGCAAATTCAATCATGTCAGAACTATATAAAATGTTGTTCGATGAAATGTTTCCCCGTGTGTTAGAAGAGATGAAATGCCTGATGCAGTCCTCACCTGAGGATCGAGTTGGAGACTGGTTCATGTATAAAGATTCCATCATTTTGAGGATATATGGATTTACTGGGGAACCTTATAGGTTACCCGCTTTACTTACTCCGATAATTTTTGCATTAGAATTCATGAGGCAAAGGTTGCACTCAGAGGAAGAACATTTTGGAGCCTTTAAGAAATCTTCAAATACCAAATTCCCTCTCAAGGTTGGCTCTTTTATTTTCAAGAATAAAGGTGCCCTGGTGTTTATTGAAAAGCTGTTGGGGAGCATGGAATTTCAAAAAGAGCCAAAGGAAAATTATGATCCTGGCCATATAATTTCCCTGAGGAAGCAGGCCAACAAAAACAAACCATTTGACCACCAGTTTATTGAAGGCCTGAGCGAGACAACCAATTTGTCTCATTTCACAGAAATTCCAAGATCTGATGAAAGTGCAAGTGTTATACCCGTGGCAGTATCTCAAGTGACGGAGGGTCCTAATATTTTGATTAAAAGGAGCTGCTTGGATGAAGACATGTTATCAAGTTGATTTTAACTTAATGATCTATTAGGATTGAAGTTGTGGTTTATTCCTAAAAGTTAGGAATTTAGTTACAAGACTTTAATTAAGCCGGTCATTCAGTTATGAATCTTCTTGGAAGATGAATCATTTTATGTATATATTTGCATCTATTTTATTTGATGGGGGTTGGAACCCATCATGTTGTTGAATGATTTTGAAGACATATATTTTTGAATAACAGAGAGAATGCATAAGAATTATCAGAGATTCATGTGTCATTTACTTTAAAGTCCGTATTTCTTTCCTTATCTGATTGTGTTTTCCAGTGTAACACTCCATTATGTTTTCTTCATTTCTTAAACACAGTGTTGAATGATTAGAATTCATTATGTTTATGCTCCGATCATCGTTTCAGATATTTTATACATTCTTCTACTAAAGTTAATACAAAACTCATCTTTGATGCTCTGTATTAATGGGCTGTTCATTATCTCTTCTGTTCCATCTGAACTAAATGAATGACTGTGATGAAATGGTTATCTTGCCTTTGATAAATCTCATGTATATGTCTTTGTGATATCTTTGTATGTATGTGACTCCATTTCCCAATGGTTATGTGTTGTTTCAACCATCTATACAAATATTGAGTGTTGGTTTATATCTGGTCTTGTTAAATCTGTATCGAGAGATCCCTCTTTGGAAGA
The DNA here is from genome assembly GCA_001517045.1 of Pseudotsuga menziesii. Classification (NCBI taxonomy): domain Eukaryota; kingdom Viridiplantae; phylum Streptophyta; class Pinopsida; order Pinales; family Pinaceae; genus Pseudotsuga; species Pseudotsuga menziesii. Next base: position 733,394 of record LPNX010631675.1, read on the forward strand.
AAAACCAATTTCTTTCTAAAGTGGTTATGCTGTTACCTTTGGGATTTACCTTTACAACTTGGGTATATTCTGAGTGCTAACACATGGCATCTAAATGCTCATGGATCATTGGGATTTCAGGACAGTTTTGAGTTGGATGGCCCTGTTGTTTGCAGACGACACAAGGCGGGAATTATCATGGCTATGCGGTGGCGTTGGAATTCTTTCCCCTAGCCCTTTTCGGGTGGGGCGGTGCAGGTGTGGGTGCAACCCTTGTATTTTGTGGGCCGGTTGGAGGGTGAGACTCCACCGCGATGGGTTGCACCGAGGTTAAAACAACCTGGGGCATTGCTGGTTGAGCCAGTGGATCAAGATACCACACTGAAATTCCCAATGTAAATTTGGGTAAGATTAAAGTGGCCATTACCGGTTTTCTCATGACGCCAGGTGGGGGAAAGAGGAAGGGAATTGTATGGACTAGAGATGAGCCCAGATAACTCCCTGCTGGTTGCATGTGGGGATGCGGTTGTGGTTGCGGCTGCGCAAAACGCTGCTACTGAGGATGATGTTGCGGCTTTGGATGATGTTGTGGTTGGGGCTGCGACTGCGATTGTTATTTGGGCGTAGTGGTGCTTGATGAGACCATGCACAAGTCCTCAGTTTCATTTTGTGTCTGTGGTGGTGACACTAATGGGAAAGGAGCCGTCATGGTGGGATCGACAAACAACCGAGGGCCCACATTCAACAATGGGTAGGGTGGTGTGTTGTTAACCATAGTGTTGGTTGCAGGGATGACATTAGCATGTGTGGTTTCCCCTTGTGGCTCAATGGTGGTGATGGTAGGGATAACGTTGGCAGGTGTTGTTTACCCTTGTGGATCATGATAAGTGAGTTGATCAATCGTCACAATCTTCCCGTCATGGGGGAACATCATGAGACGGAATACAGTTGACGTGACAGCTCACATGGCGTACATATAACTTCTCCCAAGGAGAAGGTTATAGTCTAGTTGAGCATTGACGACCTCTATGTCGATCAGCAATGTCTTCCTGGATAATGTGATGGGGACATGAGGGAGGATTCCTTGGGATTTAATGGGATGTCCATCATAAGCCCGCAGGAATGTGGAGGATGGTTGCAAAATTGGTGATCCGAGTTTCTGCCAAACCAGGGTGGACATAATGCACGTGGATTCCCCCTCATCCACTATGCACCGGTGCACGACCAGGTTCTGGATAGACACCGAGATTTGGAAGGCGATGGTAGATGGCATGTGTGGTTCTCCGTTCTCTGTGTCGAATGTGATCAACTTGGAGTCAGAGGGGTCTACTGCCCCAGGGGAGGCTAGTAAGGATTTCCACTGCATTGGGCACATTTTAAGTACCTCAAGAGCGGACATGGTGGTTAGTGTTTGCTCCAAATCATCCACAATGCTATATTTGACTGCAGCTCTAGCCGTCGTGTTATTGGAAATCCTGCATACGGGGGGTCCCAAGAATGGGGGTAACTACAGAGGTAGGTTGACTGTCTTAGACGTGGATGCCGCTGATGTGTCAGCGGGTTCGATGGTGGTACCGTATTGATTCCGTAGGGTTTGCAAGTTGACCTCTTCAGTCGTCATGGCTAGCAGGTGGTGGACACCTGTTTTGGCCATGGGAGGTGCCCCCAGAGTGTTGGGATTGGGTTGGGGAGGGGGTGCAGTTTCCACCAATCCTTGGACTAGTAGTGGGTTTTGAAGCACCATGGGGGGAGGTCCCTTGTGGTGCTGGGTTGGGTTGGGCTTGATTGGCAGCCTGTTGGGCCTCATTTTGAATGGTCTGCTTTGCACAAGCCATGAGGGGACACTCGAACGTGTAATTCCCATAAACATCACAAAGTGTGCACGGTTGATTTGTGCACAACAGGGCATTGCGTCTTGGCGCATTTTGTCGTGGGGGGTTTTGGGCGGGTCAGTTTGCTGCGACATTGTTGGGAGGGTTTGGTTGTTGAACGCCTCCCTGCAGTTGGTTATTGGCTTGGTTCCAGGGTTGATTATTTTGGGCTTTCCCTTATTGATTGTTTGGGGGTAGGTTGGTTGGGACGGTTTTGTTGTGCGAACACTTGTCCCAAAGGAGCGGGTGGAGCGGGGGAGGGGGCTTGAACTGTTTGCACTGGCGGTGCATAGTATATTTGAGGGGATGGCGGTGCCACAAATGTGGGCATTTGCCCCACATACTACTGTGCTAGCCAAGCCATGGCCTAAGTCTACTGTGATGGCACAGGTTGTGCATAGGAAGTTGTTGCCCCGGACTGGGACATCATTCTTGCGTAGTCCGGAGCTTGGTTCTGGTAAGCAACACTAGCAGTGTTGCTTGGTTGTGGTGTAACAGCAGGTGGTGTTGGTCGAAGCTGTGGCTATTGGGAGACCGATCCTATGATGTCGTATGTAGCATGGGATGCCCCCGGTGCATCACGGTAGGAGGTACTCGGATGGGGAGCATCTGGAATGACAGTGTACAGGTATCCAGACTGAGCATAGATAAGGTCAAACTATTGAGCTTTCAGTATGGCCTCTTCTTTAGATTGGGGATGTTCGGATGCGACGTCCTTTTCTATGGGCGGGAGCAAGGTCTTAAGGAACCAATCCAAGAAGATCCTGTCGTCAAGTTGGATTTTACATAAGCTACAGCGTTGCCACCACTCATGGATATGGTTTGTTATATGAGTGGCAGTGCTTTGACGGTAGGATAGCAGGATCTCCACCCCTTCGTCATATCTGACAGGGAGTTGGAAATACTATAGGAACATGAAGGGTAGGGAGTTGAAGTCTGGGCACTTGGCCTATGGTAGCTCAATTTACCACTTGGCCGCAGCACCTATAAGGGTGCGTTGGAATAGCCTCAGCCTGATGGAATCATCTACGATGCTATTGGATGAGCACCATAGATGGAATGTCATTATGTGGTTTTGGGGACATTCCCTTGCTTTGCCTTCAAACTTGGGGATGTCTGATGGCAGCTTAGTTGGCATTGGAGGCCAAAAGGCTTGATGGCGCATGGGGTCATTTGTTAATATGGCCAAGTCAGGCAAGTTAAGACGAACCATGAATAGCATATTTGACCCCAGGTTGATGTGGGATGGGGTTGCGATGGTGGTGGGGTTTACAGGTGCATAATGCATCTACACAGCTGGGGGTGCTTGTGGTGGCACCATTGCGGATGGGCCAATGCCCCCAAGTGTTGTGGGTGGGATGGTATGGGTGGCGGGGACATTTCCCCCATGTATGACAGTAGGGGCAATGTAAGTGGACGGTCCACTACCCCCTTGTGTGGCAGGAGGGGCAGTGTGTGTGGAAGGGACACTGACCCTGTGTGCTGTCAGTAGGCCAGCTTGGCTGGTCACTATAGGTGGTGGAAGCTGACCAATGCCAGTCTGTATGACTGTGCTTGGGCCACTTGCCAGGTGTAATGCCCCATATTAACTAATGATTATTAGTAAGTGCTTTTAATTAATGTAAACAAAAAAAATATACATATATATAATTATTAAGGTTAATTATTAAAGATTTATTATTTAGTTATTAATAAACAATAATTAACAAAATTATTATTATCCAATACCTTACCGCTCAATATAAACTTCAGCAAGCCACATAGATAAAAATGCTAGGACATGTGGTTAAGTTGTGTAACACACACCGTTCAAAGAAACTAACACATGTCCAACGGAAATTAACAACACTGCCCAAGAAAAAGAATAACTTAAATTAATAAAAGGGGCGGTGGAAGAAAGGGCGGTGGAGGAAGGAAGGCGGTGGGGGGAAGGAGGTATAAAGGAAGAAATTTTACGGAAGAACAGGGGGGAATAAGGGAGAAAATTGTGAGATTTACTCCAGGCAGATTTGTACTCTGAATGAAGGAGGTTGCTGTCCATTTTATTGGTACGTGGGCTCGGGGGCTAGGAAACCCGTCGGTTTCCTAGGGCCAGCAAACCTGCTGGTCAGCAGGGTGGAAAATCAGAGCCGGCAATAAGGCTTTCTTAGGAGCAGGTCAGAAGCAGGAGAGGGAAAAGCAGGAACATGAGCTGGAGCAGGAGCAACAGGATTCAAGAGCAAAATAAATTCGAGGTATTTCTCTAGTAAACTATCTTTTACTGCACAAAATTAAATGAAAAATCTGATAAAGAAAAAGATATTTTTTTTTACTGTTAAAGATTAACTGAGTGCTTTACAGAGCACTACAGAATGGTATCAGAGCCAAAGGCTCAAACACTGAGACCTTCATGCCTATTCACACTTAGAGAAAAAAAAAATCTATGATAATTGTATAAGTTCTGGTTGAGCTACACGAAACCAAATAGAAGCTTATGACAATCAACTCCATTTATTACAAGCTTAATTTGTTTTAACTATTCACAATTACTACAACATTTTAGAAGTATTTGCTGAGATATGTTCTTTAATGCTTTGAAATATAATCAAGTGAAGAATTTACAGAATCTGAATAAAAAAATATATATATACAATACTCGCTGAGGGTGTATATGCACACATATCCATTGCTATGGCTAGGGAAAATATTTGATCTTAATATTAAGCACATTAGAACAGTCCAATAATTTGAATCCTGAAACACGCAGTGAGGACCGTGTGGCAAGAGTCCAGACACATAACACAGTGACTGCATAAGATGGGCTTTGTGCATTCGTGAGCAGAGGCTGCAAACACCTTAGTTACGTTACATTTAGGTCACCATTCTATGCCTGCCACTTAGACAAATATATTATCTATTTGTGGCTAATGGAAGGGATTTAATTCTAGTACATGATGCCAAAATCAGAACATTAGGGTAATATGCATTATACAGGCGATAAAACTCTGCCATGGTACGAGACTCGAACCTGAGTAGTTGGAGTCCAACATACATTAGGGCTAACCGTTTGGAACTCTCAACTTGGAGATTCCCCGAGCAGCTACGGAACCTGTGCGCTGACCACGGCGCCACCACTCTCAGGGCGATTCTAGAATAAAAATCCGCCATGTTTAACAGAGGAAATATCAAGTTCACCAAAACAAACAAGAAAGTGGTACCATTTTTATTTTTGTTGTCTCTGGAAGCGCCAGCCTCTGGGAGAAGAGATCTCGATATGCGTCTTGTAGGGATTAGGCTTCAACGACAGCATAGGGACGTCCTGCAGCTGATAAGATATGATGTAAAATATTATATTCTTCATGCCAAGGGATGCTTTTAGACTTGCATCGACTAAGAATTAATATCAGAACAATGGCTTTCAACTGGCAGAATCAAAACAGCACAGTAAATAACAGAAATTAAATTCTTTTACAAACAAAAAAATGTATATATAAATAAATGAATGAAAAAAAAATGCAGCCAACAGGTAGATGACAGAATCAAAATTAGGATCACGAAGAGCAAAGACAAACTGTTTTGCCCAGGCACAAACTGGAAGGGGGCGCACAAGACTATCCGAAATCTTTAAATTATTCGTCTTGTTGCTTGAAAATGGCCAAAAACGCTGAATTTGAGATAGTATCCTTACCCTTTAGTCCACTTCAGCGTCTCTAGCATGACCACCCAGGAACAAGACCTCATTCACTATAAATATAATGGCTCCCCATCGACCATAGGACTTCATCAATATATAAATTACCACATTCAACTATTTCAAAGCTTCAAAAATGGAAGATAGGAGCGTAGCGTTCGTTCTAATTGAGCCCTATTACTGCTGAAAACTTATGAGTCGCCCAAAGGAAGGAGCGACAACATTAAGGAGTGTTATGAGCGGTACGGGCTCAACAAGCGTAGCGGTATGCGCTCAACAAGCTAAGCAACAATCAATAATAAAAAAATAAAATAAAAACAGATGGAAAATTGATTCAGAAATTGACATCATGTAGGGTTTAATAGAAGAACATGGAACAGTAGAAATCAGGAGGTCAGGTTTTTACTTTTCAACCCATTTATGTAGGGTTCTTACCTAACCCCCTCGCGTCCATAGATTCCTTCCAGATTTAGGACATAAATGAGCTCTCCCTCGCCACCTTAAGGGTCTATTGGATACATCATTGACACTAGATTTCCGACTGCTGCTCCTTTTCGGTCACCGGTTGGGCCAATTGTTCCTCCCGAGTCTCCATTCTCCAGCCGACCACGCAACAATTGCTCCATTGGAATGGTTTCGGCTGTCAGTTATTTGTTGTCCCTTTCTTTCCTGGGTATGCTGCTTACGGCTATCCCGATATGCCAGGTTAGCGATATCAAAATGACCAATCTCTAAACAACCGCCCAGCTTTCAATCTGGGTAATGTAAAGCACTGCTTGTACTGCCGGAACAAAGCATGGCAGTAACCCTGTTTTTGCGAATAATAGACATAAACCCAAATTCAACACAGACACGAAAGGAAACCGGATATGCTTAACTACTCAAACCCACATAAATCCCGTCAAAATTGCAGAGCTTGTAAATAATAATCGACCTGAAAGGGACTCCATGTTTACCATTCGAACCATTTTCAGCACATGTGGATGAAGTGAGGGAGACCATCTCCCAAATCCTTGTTCGCTCTGTTGTTCATGCCATCATTGCCTTCGCTGCCACCACCTTCAGACATATTTCCTTAACAGCAGAAGCCTTCTATTCTTCCAGGCTAAATTTTTTTTAGGGTTTCAGTGTGATTTAGAGCGGACTTAATTGGATTTATTGCCATTGTGGCGCGTAGATTTCCAGAAGTTTGGTGACAATGGCCGTGCAAATACCTAAGGCCATCGATGGTTTATCTCATCAGTTTGGTGAAGAATGATTTATCATTCTCCTTCAGCGTTGGATGAATTTGCACGATACCCCTCATGCATGCATATAGCCACCTGAGCTCCTCAAGTTCGGGATTCCTAAACAAAGGCCAGATGAAATCCACTGCAAAAAAAAAAAAATGAGAGAAGAGGTCTGCATCAACACAGACACCAGGTTAAATAAACTATAAAAATATTTTTTCACGGTAGAATTATTCATGCCATCTGTGCGGCATGCAAATCTATGGTGCATGCAGGTGCACATACGCCGGGTGTGTGGGAGGAGGCACTTAAAGGCATACAGGTGGCGTAGCGTTTAGGTCCTTTTCAGAAAACATATAATGTGGAAGTCAGCATGTGTCCGCAAGCAGCTAAATAATTTTTTTTATATTACTTACTTATTTATTGAAAAGAAAGACAACATTTTTTTTTGAGAGATTAATAATTATTATTATTATTTTTTTTTTTATAAAAGCTAATGGCCTCATCTGCGAAGGCTTGGATCCCAGTTAATATTATATAAATATATACACAGGGCATTCAATAGCTGGGACAGTGGAATTCTTCTCATCTAATGTAGCTAGTTTAGTGGAATATAACGAAATTGGAATACAAGGGGCCTGGTAGTACCGTTGAAGCCAAAGAATGCATGGGTAGCCGATCCCACTTCTTGTTCGACCGTGAAATGGTAGTCCAATGACATTTCTTGCATTCTAGTCATTAAACATTCATCGACGTTCACTGCAAATTCATAAAAGTAACGTTGCATGATGTGATACGAAGATGGTACTGTAAATAGCGTCTTATCCTTTCCATAATACTGAAAACTATGTGCCTGGCTGGCCAGTGTTAGCCACAGAAAGCAATAAGTCAATGAGTGTACCCAGCTCCCAACTATACAGTATTTACTGCAGCACTTGATAGTATAGTATAAGCGAGAGTGTATGACAAATTTGAGGAAATAAACACTCACAATCCATACTCATTAATACAAAATCCCTAAACACTCACCATACCGGTGTCTACCTACTTACAATTTGATGTTACATCGAATGGAAAGTACCGATTGGTGGAGGTCTACCGGATTGGTTTTTCTTTGTTCCCTGTGCGCCACACCTTTATTATCTAAGAACCGTGTATCCGTGACCACCTCACCGATGCAAACAGAACCCATAGCAATTAGCGATTGTCTTGGCACTATGATATCTCTCCATCTACCTGCTA
>LPNX010631675.1:742234-781461 GCA_001517045.1 Pseudotsuga menziesii
TGCCGTAGTTGTTGTAGTATAGGTAGATAGGGGTTGTTCTTAAAGTGAAACTCCAATCAAATACAAGGAAAGTGATTATGTAGATCTAGGTTCCACTCACTAAAATGTTTTAATTTAATTATTTCATATTATTAAACTATTTTAAATTGATTATTTAAATCTAATTGAAAATTGAAAATTTAATTAATTGAAACTATTAAACTATTATAATTTGATTATTAGGAATTACTAAAATGTTTAATTTAAGTATTTAAAACAACTAAAATGTTTTTATTTGAAATTATCATAATGTTATTCACATTTAAACTATTAAAATATCTAGGACAAGATAATGTGGAGGCCTTTATGTTCATTAACTAAGTTGCTATTTAGTATAAATTAAAACTCTTTATAATTAAGATCATTGGTATAATTAAAGATCATTGTTGATCGTTAAGTTTCTAGATAAATTAATAACATTAATTGAGATTTCTTAGGAAGTATAATCAATAAAGTTAAATATTAAAAGGAAGAGATTAAAATTAAGATAAGTTATGGTTGTTGAGAGCAAAAATTTGTTACAAGATCTAAATGGAAAGCATCAGATAGGTTAACCCCATTGTTCGACTATTAAGAAAACTTAGTGAGGAGAAAACACTGAAGGAGATACACATGTGTTACTATGGCTAGTAGACATATTTGATCACTTTTTACGAAAATTGTAATAGGATTCTATTTCGCCTATAATAACATCATTTCCAACTTAAATTATGATAAAATTGCCACCTAAAAAAAAAATGTTTATAGACAAGAGAATCACAAAACCTTACGTTAAATAAATTGTTTATGACTTTAATGTGTGGAATGTCCATGAACTTGTGGAAGTGTCTTCTACATCACCAATGGAGAATTGAATCTCGAAATGAATTATAGTACCATAGATAGGATTGGATAGAGGTGGGGATACAAGCTAGTAAGCTATTCATACTTTAGTTGATAACAGGTAATATGTATAAAGTGACGACGAGTGGTATGGTTGCTATAAGTATACTGAAGATGAAGATGACTATACAAAATGTTGGAGAAAGAATATAATGATGTATAGATGAACCCATGGGGTTAGCATTGTTTAGCATACCACGAAGCTGATAGGTTATGGTAGGGTGTAGGTTGTAACTTTATTTGGCATGAAAGTAATAATGGTAATCAATCTCGAATAAAGATATAATGAGTAAACCTATACTTGCTGAGCGTAAACAATATTATAAGTTAACACATTAAGATGTTAGGAGGAAAGACCTAATAAATAGATGAGAAGCAATAAACATGAATGACAAGGTGTAGAGAAGAGGTTTTATAAGGAATGCTATGTCTATATAAATAAAAGATTTAGGGTTGCTAATATTGAGCGATAGGTGTGCTAATATAATCTCGTAATTAAAAAGGGATTGTAAATGTACTTGTACTCATGCAACATAAATAACTGAATAAATAGATCAAGTACACTTAATATCTATTGGTACCTGTATATGGAGAGAGGGAGAGAGAGCGAGTTTAAGCAAGGATAAAGAAGATATAAAAAGGTAATTGTATCAAGAAGAGTGCTACATTCAAGATTAGTATAAGAAGAGCTAGGGATGTAAAAGGATAAAAGAATGGTAAGAAGAGTAATGGGTAAATAATATAATATATTAAGTGATTTAAACATTAAACGTACTAAAGATACATTTTGAGGTGTATTAAATGGAGTGGTACAAAGAATGTTAGCGATAAGCGACTGGTACAAATGGCCAATTGTTTGAGGAATAATAATAGGAATTAGTATAGAAAGAGATGAATGTATAAATGGAATTCAGATATTGTCGTGGAAAACGGTATGACAAGCATGCAAACTAACAATTAAACTTGATATTATAGAAGTGTATCACGTTATTAAATCACCAAGAAATAAGTAGTGCAATTGTAAGTATTCTATGTATAATACGTCATTCATGGTGTAAGAGTTCCATTTAAGGAAAATTTATTGACAAAAGGGAGTTGATTAATAAACATAGTGGAATTCATGTTATTATAGACACTAGACCACTCTCAATATGGATCCCAAAAAGTCGTAAGCCATATAAATTTATGAGATCATAAGTCGTATAAATGAGAGAGAGAGATTCAATAAATAATTCAATTCCTAAACAAGCCCTATATAAAAAGAATAATAATTTTATAATAATAAAACGAAGAATCAAAATAAATGATATTGGGCAACAACATATTCTTATGAATCACAACAAGAACAAGACTATAGAACACTGTATAAATTGTTGTTGATAAGATTCTAGTAGGGTATAATGAACCGTGATGCATGTTACAAATGGGGATCCTCGAGGAGGTCATAAGTAGTTACTAGGATATGTTTTTCAGATAAAATTTAAGAGCATATATTAGGTGATAAAAGAAGTAAAATAATAAAATGACATCGACAAGTGGATCAAGTAAAGATCCAAGTGAGACTACCTTAACTAATGAATTCTAGTAGTAAGAAACCTATATTATGCCTAAAATATATTCTTATAATCATGCATAACAATGACTTCAGGATGAAGTTTCCTGAAGGGTGGGTGTATGTAATACCCATATTTTGACTCTAGAATATTTATCACTCAGACTTATTACAGTGTATTTACTTATTATCTTTGGACTCAACTATACTTCATGAACTATGTTTTGGCAGGTTATATGTGATTATTTACAGATGTTATGATGTTAGCAGGATTATGCTCTAATTATGATATTATGATATTATCATGTTTATACTACACTTTGATCATGATGTTACGACGATTAACATGCCTATATAGATGCTTTGATTACGATGTTATGAGGATTATCATTTATATGAATGTATTGTGCTTATGTGATTATCATGCAGTAATCGTCATCAGATTCATTTATTTCATAACTAAAACACATAGTTGATAGCAATTCTTGGTATGATGTGATATGTATGATGAGGTACAGGGGTACCCATCCATGATATGATTTATTTTGTGATTTTATGATGAAAGGAAATAATGTGAATGATAATGGACCAACTATTGATTTAATGTTGTTATGAAATATGCATGTTTTGCATAGTGCTAACCTGCAGGGTACAGGGGCTATGTGATAGCCGAGTACATGATGCAAGTATGACTCAATACATAGCTTGAAGAAGAGCCTTATTGCCAAATGCTGATACGATGACACATACCAATAAACTGGATAGCAGCAAAGTATGTTTTGATAGGGTATATAGACCCATGATGTTGAGAGGGATGGATGTGTTCCACCCTATGTTTTATGATACTCGAGGTCGTGGGAGGGCAGTGCTGAGACACGCTCCCCATGTTGTTGTGATGACGACGGTCGGGTACCCGAGGTCGTGGGAGGGCCTTGCTGAGACACGCTCCCCATGTTGTTGTGATGACGACGGTCGGATGCCTGCTAGGAGAGGCTAGGTCCGTTGTTCAGCCGACGCTATTGCTCTCAGGTTCTTATGTGGTTAGGTCGGTGAAGCCGACATCCACTTCTATACTAGCAGAGGAAGGATAGGGAGGATGCGGACATAGGTTAGGATGGGTGGACATCTTAGTTATTATGGTTGAATGTTGGACAATTATGATACTGGAAGTAGTGATGGTAGGTACCAATCTTAACTGACTAACTAATAAGAACATAATTGTTAAATAACTCCAAAAGTCACAAGAAATCATATTATATCTATATATAGGTCATGTTGCGTGAAATATTATTGTATCAGTTAGAATTTAGGGGTTTTTGCTATAGTACATGTGCAGCTTGTGCATGTACTGGCCATGCATGCACACCTCACACATGCACGCTAGTATGAAATATTTGATAGGTTAACTAAGTAATTGTGAATTGCTTTAAACCTATAAATGTACCTAGTATCACTATGTTTGACCATAACTTCGGGACGAATTTTCCTGAAGGGTGGGTGTATGTAATGCCCCATATTAACTAATGATTATTAGTAAGTGCTTTTAATTAATGTAAACAAAAAAATATATACATATATATAATTATTAAGGTTAATTATTAAAGATTTATTATTTAGTTATTAATAAACAATAATTAACAAAATTATTATTATCCAATATCTTACCGCTCAATATAAACTTAAGCAAGCCACATAGATAAAAATGCTAGGACATGTGGTTAAGTTGTGTAACACACACCGTTCAAAGAAACTAACACATGTCCAACGGAAATTAACAACACTGCCCAAGAAAAAGAATAACTTAAATTAATAAAAGGGGCGGTGGAAGAAAGGGCGGTGGAGGAAGGAAGGCGGTTGGGGGAAGGAGGTATAAAGGAAGAAATTTTACGGAAGAACAGGGGGGAAGAAGGGAGAAAATTGTGAGATTTACTCCAGGCAGATTTGTACTCTGAATGAAGGAGGTTGTTGTCCATTTTATTGGTACGTGGGCTCGGGGGCTAGGAAACCCGTCGGTTTCCTAGGGCCAGCAAACCTGCTGGTCGGCAGGGTGGAAAATCAGAGCCGGCAATAAGGCTTTCTCAAGAGCAGGTCAGAAGCAGGAGAGGGAAAAGCAGGAACAGGAGCTGGAGCAGGAGCAACAGGATTCAAGAGCAAAATGAATTCGAGGTATTTCTCTAGTAAACTATCTTTTACTGCACAAAATTAAATGAAAAATCTGATAAAGAAAAAGATATTTTTTTTACTGTTAAAGATTGACTGAGTGCTTTACAGAGCACTACACCAGGTTGTGATGTGGACATGGGTCCGCTTGCTATGGTTATGCCGGAAAATGGATCCGGATTTGCACTAGCCATGGGGCTTGATGGTGCAGTATGGAGGTCTGGTTCATACTGGTATGGTTCTGAATTAGAATCAAAGGCTATGTGGCCTTCTGATGGTGTGGGAGATTGCTAAGAGCGGCTTCGACGATGTTGATTGAGTGCTCCAAATGGTCGTGGTTCGCCTCTTAGGCGTGAGGAAGAGCGTGGAGGATCAATTGTGTTAGATTTTATGTCTGAAACTGGTGGGAATGATGTTTGGACCCTGGTTTCAGTGACTTCCTATTGGCTATAGGTGGTCACTCGGCCACCAAGACTGCCAGAAGACAGTGCTTGGCTTTTTCCTCACAGGTGTTTCTACTCAATTGGAAGGGGTCGTTGCCCGTTTCTCTTGGAAATTCCTCTCAGCGGCCAGCTACTTTGGGGTTCCTGTGGTACTCCTCACAATGAGTTTTTGGGCAGAGCCCAAGTACTTCCCACAATTGAAGTAGTCAGGGACTTATGTCCTCAAAGACCGCAGATTAGTTTCCCTTAGTGTAAATTGGTAAATTTTAAGGCTCACTCAGCGTCATGAACCGAGTTGGGTTAATTAGTTGGTATGGTGTATTTGTTTGTTTTTTTTCCTGGTATTTGGTAGCTGCAAATGGTTTATGAATTCATCATGGTAGAGTTCACGTCACTGTGTATGCATGCATTTGAATAATCAGAAATTGTGAACAAATACAATTTTTAACCCTGAATGTGTATGGCCTAACTAAATGTCTACCTCACACTGATATTCCTCTTCAACCAATAGAAGGTGCTGGGCTCTCAACACAATGGGACTAAGCCCATCCGTAGATCCTTAGGTCACCTCTTAGATGCAAGGTTGGTCAATAGGGAGGACACTTAGCGCCATGAGAATCCCTCCTTCTCTACCCCCCCTACCTTCTAGGTCATCCGTTTTTAGTGGTTTGGAACAATATTAGTAGAGTGCCTAGATCTATACGAGCTTGCCCTTCGTCGTATCCCAGAATACCCCGGAGGGTGATGAATGGGTAGAGGAGGAAGGGTAAGCAAGACAATTTGTTTTAGGTTGATTTTAATTAGGCTACATTCATTTGATTAAGCCATTAATATTGACTTGGCATTTACACATTGTTTGTGAAAGAAATTGCATGAAATGAAAACAGAAAATGAAATTGACTTGCAGTGATGGACAGAGGCGGCTGAGCCGCACTAGTAGTCCTATAAAACTGAAATTGAAGTTCTGTTTGACAGGCTACACATTTTTTTATCAAATATGGCGAGGGGGCCGCAAGATTTTTTCAGAAACAGGCGAGGGGGTCGCACAGAATGCAGAAACAGTCGTGGACTGAGTTTTTGGGTTGAATTCGCACTTATCGGGGGATTAAGTGCGCCCTGGGTGCACCTATTTGGCCATTAAGTTCGCCCTCACCTCACTTTTGGCCCCAATAAGAGTGCCCTGCCCCGGATTTGGGGTTTTTTGTGAGGCAAAGTCAGATCTGGCCGACAGTAACTTGTGCTGTAGCCAATCTGACTCAGTTTTTCCTAGCAGAGGCTTCGGTAGTACTGAAAACAGAAAATAAACTGAATTTAAAGTGGATTTAACATATTTTTTTTGAAAACTAGGGAAAAAACTAAAGAACTTGAAAATTAAAAACTTGGACTAGGGATCCTGTGGGATCGACTTGGTATGGTCGCCAGTTCTGTAGCAGGGATTTCTCCTTGCTACAGTGGTAGGAATGGCTTCCCTCTGTCTATAGGACAAAAGGGTAGGTTCTTGCTAGTGGGTAAATGCAGAAAATAAAAATGGAAATAGAAATGGACAGAACAGTAAACTAAGCTATGAACAGAAAGAAGAGAGAAGCAATGGTGAACCCCTATGCAAACACAAGTTAGGGTTCTGCCTCCAAATACCTGCACACAAATCCTAAACTATAGTAAAACCTGCAAAACAATGTTAAACATAAAACCTGCAAATGGAAACAAGGGTTAGAAAGCAAAGAAAACAAATAAACAAGACATGAAAGACAAGCTATACCTTCTTTGGTGGAAATGGGCCACCGTGCGCTAGCTTGTGGAAGCAGCTCTCTTGGATGGGGAGCTTTGGCTCAATGGAAATGGAGGAGAGGAAGTGTGGGTGGCTTGAGAGGTAAAGGTGTCTCAAGGAATCCATGGGCAGCATAACAATATGCAAGGGAAGAAGTTGTTTGAGATTGACCCCCCACCCTCCTTTTATAGCTTTTTCAAGGGGTTTTAGGGTTTTAAGCCCTTGGTCAGGGCTTTAGCCCCTTCCGCCCTAACTTTAGCTCCTTTTAGGGTTTTAACCCCTTTTTGGGGGTTTTAGCTCATAGGAGACTATTTTGGGCTCCTTTTTGGGGTTTTAAAGCCCTTTTCTTCATCCTTTAGCTATTTTGAGGGTGTGGGGGCGTAATGGAGGGTCGTGAGATGGTGTCCTTGGGTGGTGTAGGCCATGGAGAGCTGAGTGGGAGATTTTTGGGTTAACAGATAGATTGGATAATTTTTTTTATCATGATGAGAATGTTGAAATCATATCCCATTAAAATGAATTAATTAATATATATAGACAAAATCAAAATATAGAATTTTGAACAATATGTATCATTATTAATTTTTTCATTTTTTTTAAATATGTTGTAAATATATATAGTTTTTTAATTTAGAACCATATATATATATATAAACTTAAAATTTTGGAAACAAGTTTTTATTTTTCTAATTTAAGACATTATATATAAACATTTTAAATAATTATAATCTTTTTAACTCACATAGTGAAATTGTAATGTCCCCAAAATTTGAAAATAATAAAAAAATTATTAGGCTAGTTAGTTACTACCTGAACTGGACATTAACTTAACTTCCGCGGAATGTGTCGAACTTTGTTTGCGAAGCTGAAATGTCGTAAGCTACTCTTACCCTTTATAGCGGTTTTCCCGATATGGTTGTTAATGTGATTCTATATAATGTGTTTATGTTACTTCTTCTGATTTAGATGACTATATTGTTTATGGGTTACTTCTTATCATGCATGTGCATGTATGTGTGTTTTGTTTAAGGATTACTAGTTAAGATTTTTTTTACTTGTTTATGAAAAGTCCTGACTCAACTCGTAATTGTCAAGGGGTGGAGTGGCAGGACTTGTGTCCCTTATAGGGCCACTTGGAGACATAACTGGTTTTAACTTGACATTATAGGGTTTACTTAGTTCATGTTGAACTAATGCAACTCTTCTTCATTTTGTGCAGGTTCGTTAGGTGACGAAAAAATTGATACGATAAATAAACATTGACATGTTACCTATGCTAAACTACTTCATTTCCTTTGAAGACAAAAGGACCAAATTCATATCCTAGCATTTATTACTGCTACTGTTGGCGTTATCGTTTACACATGGCTGGGTTTATTTATACCTACGTCTAACTGGTTAACATTATTATTATAGTTTTAAGACCTTATGAACTGTGTTCCTATACTTAGTTTTTATTACGCATATTCTAAATATTTTCATGCCTGTATGTGGAAGGCTTAAGTCATAGGACTTAGCCATGATGTATTAAAGTTTATATATTTGTTATATGTATAATGGGCCATTCATGGAATATTCTATATTCCATGAATCTTGGCTTATCCTAAGTCAATGATGCCAATGATGGGGGTTATAATGCACAAGGTACTTCAATTACCAAATTGCGTTTAGGGTTATGAAACTACAGGCATGGGGATAAAATTCGACATTGGTGGTGGACAGGGTGGCAGAGTAAATGCTCCTAGGGATGTGGTGATTTCAAGCCCTAAGCTTGGTCTATAGTGGGTGAATGAGTCATTTGGCACTACGATGGTTGACCTCTGTTCGATTGTCTGGTTTGTATCACCGCGTGAGGTCTGGATTGCATCTGCGCCTTTGGGAAATGTATACTCCTCATCTAGGTTTGTAGCTTTTATTAATTTTTGTTTTCAGTTGGAGGATTGGTATACTTCTAACATTGTCTATGTTTTGTTTGCAGGTGGCAGGGTTATCATTGCATGGGTCATGGTGTCTACTAGACTGATAGCGAATACCCTTCATGGGTAAGCCCTGTTCCAACAAGATTTGAACTTGTTACCTCTGCATAGAGTTGTTTGACAGATCTTTGAGCTCAGTGTTTGCAATGATGAATAAATACTGGTTTTGGATAGGGGTTTCGACTATGTACAGGTCTGTTTGTAATTTAGAGGCATCCAGAGATGTGTATGAAGTATTGGGGTTTTTATGGTGTTTAAGTTTGGTGCCTTTGGGCCATAACTGTCACGACTTTGCTCTGTAATATAATATTTGGGTTTTAAGCATATGATTTTGTTGGTTAATGAAGACTAGGCGTTTATGGTGGCTGTACCATTGCTTGCAATGGTGCCTCGGTTTGGAATCGTGACTGTGTAGGTTTTATTTATAAATTACAGTGGGAAAGAATGTGGGAATTCACGGTTGGAGTTTTGTCGTGGATAATGTCAATGACTCTGTTTATTTCTCTCTCTATACTTTCATTCTTGTTTTGTTATTAAAAATATGGGGTTTAGCTTATAGCCGTGCCATTGCTGGCAATGGTACTCTTGCCAATTCATGACTATGTAAAATAATGGTGAAATGTTATTTAATGGTGATTTACGGTTTTGTTTACTTGTCTGTGAATTAACTTGGGAATGGTCGTGAGCTTTTTTTTTAATAATGTGAAATGGATGTCAATGTTATGATAGTGTAGATAGTGGTTTATTTTTCTCATGGGTTATGTTTAATGTATTTTCGCTTTTGCCTCTCGGTTGTGACCCTTGAATATGATTACGTCGTATAAATTGGGTTTATATTACTATGTAGAAATGTCAAGTATGATTACAACATGTATATTTTGTTGGTATTTACTGTGTGGAAATTTGGATAGGGAAACGATTTTGATTTAGAGTTAATCCTTCTTTCATTTTACTGTTGTTTAGCATAGATTTATATGAAATGTTTGTAAGTTATTACAACGTTGAATAATCGTTGCAAACGAACCCTACAGGATTCGATGTCTGTCATGGTTTTAATGTAACCTTGGTTTTAAGCTGCGAGCTCACAGGATTCGATCCTGTAACCTCTTAATGGATATGATATTTGTTAATGTGTTTTCTCATTTAAATTTATGGTTGATTCTTTATGTTTAATAGTATATAGTGTGGTTATGAATTATGATGAAATCGTGCCTACAGACCTTAGAGGTCTTGATAGCTTGGCCTTCGATGTTATTGTTATAAAATGGAAATGATTTGTTTATAGTTTTGTTTTATGATATTTTATTTAAAGTGTTATCCATTATATTTAAGTTAGAATAGTATGCATTCGATTTATATCAAATCTGTAGATAATAGCTTGGTTTTTCGTAAATAATACAAGCCTGTTGGAAATATTAAATCTTCCAGCAGAGATAAGATGTAGGTTTTGTTTTTAAATAGTTCTAGGTTTTGAACTTGAATTAATAGACAGGAAATAAATTGCATAAATGAATAGAAACCAAACCCTCCTATAGATAACACTAAAGGTGCTTAATCCATCATGAATAAAATATATTAGAATAGGCTGGTTAAATAGAAAAATATAACCTAACCTTTGATAAAAGAAATACATCTGCTAATAAACAATGAGTCTAACTTGTAAGTGAAGAAATAAGTAATACATAAAATATAACCTAGCTTATAGTAGACAAATCCTAAATATCCATTCAAAATTCAATCTCCTCTTTTAATAAGGAAACCTATGTAGTTTACAATGGAAAAATCAAGAACCTCATACCTGGAAGATGAAGCTGTTTCAATGGTTGAAAATCCCACACACTGAAATACCTAGCATTGACAAATTCATAGATAGATCTGACCTTTGTTTAGATAACTGGATAACTTGGGAACTACCACGTTCCTCCCAACCAAGACCCGGGACCGTTCCTATTTTCAATCCATATCCCCTCGAGTTGGTTACAACATGAAAGTAGCTTATATCTCCTAAGGTAAGGATTCCCTATCTAGGATATCAGGTTTTGTATCAGTTCTCCTTTTTCATCTAAGGAAAAATGTTCTCCAAGAAATCTCTTGAGAATAATCAGGTAGAATTATGGAAAATCAAAAGATCCCCATGCCTCTCTTTGGCTTGGGTTTTTATAGGCAGACTTTTCAGTCAAAGGGGCAGTGAAATCAAGAATCATTTGATTTCTTGAAATAACCCTTTTTATTTAATTTAGGTAATTTTTATATTTAACTTAGGAACTTTTGACTAGTTCCTACTTTGACTCTTGTAGGTATTTTAGTATTTAATTATCATTAATAATAATAATAACATATGGATCCTTTCTTTATTACTTATAGCTATTAGTATTATTACTATTCGTACTCTTTATACATATCATGTATACATTATATATATATCTCACATGTTAAGATTTTATCCTTAGGTATCGTATAACATGATCCCTAAGCATATGACACTTTTCATTTAGCTTAGTCACTTTCTTTCATAAGGCCTTCATGCAGGGGTTCGGTCAACTAGGTTAGGCAACTCTAAACCTTCTTGCATGTTGGATTCCCTCGTATAACATGGTAGTTCTTCAATACTTGATGAGATACCGAAATTTGAAAGTTCATTTAATCACTTAAAAATAAGTAAGATGAGATCAATGTTTTATCTGATTCATTTTTACTCAACATATTAGTTCTTTTTAGTAACTGCTAGCACTTATCCAGACCCCATACTCAACGCTAAAAAATAGGGAGTTACAAATTTAGTGCGATTCTAGAGCTCCTCGCTCAATACTAATGCTAGGATGTACTTGTAGGATACACCTAGGGATACATTGGCCAAGGATCTGATGTTACTGATCTTATGCTCAACATCAACTTGGAAGGCTTCAAGGCTTATTCCCAACACTTCCAATTTTATCTTTTCATGTGCTTAAGAGCTTCATGCTCCACACAAATGTTTTCATGACTCATGTGTTTCAGAGATTCTCGCTCAATACAAATATAAACTCTCATGTGATCTAGAGCTTCTTGCTCAACAAAAATATCAAATACCCATGTGCTCCAGAGCTCCTCGCTCAACACAAAACATCTCATGAATTATGTGCTTTAGGGTCCACACCCAACACATGAAATAATATATAAAACATATTCAATTGGCTTATGCCCAATATATCAAAAAAATCATCATGTTCATGTGCAGTGGGGACTTAGACCCAATATACTAATTAAAACATCAAATTAACTTCATAAGCAACGGGGCTTATGCCCATAAGTGTTAGGTCAAAATTCAGGATATTACATCCCTCCCCGCTTAGAGCAACACCTTCCCTGGTGTTCTAGGGATTCAGAATGAAATCTTGTAACAAGGTGGGGTAATACTTTCTCATGGTGGATTCATTCTCCCAAGTAGCCTGATTGGCCTTGAAGTGCTTCCATTGCACTTTCAACTGGACTATTGTGCGCTTCCTAAGCTGTACCTCTCTCTTGTCCAGTATATGAAGGGGTTCAGGTGCAAACTCCCCTTCAGGTTCTGCCTGTAATAAGGACCAATCAATCACATGTTTAGTATCGTAAACATATTTCTTTAATAAGGATGCATGTAAAACATTATGGAATCTTATGTGAGTGGGTAAAGCTAGTTCATATGCGACTGGCCCTCTCTTAGCCAGTATCTCAAAGGCTCCACAAAATCTAGGTGTTAACTTACCATACCTTCCCAAGCTCAACAAGCTTCGTTTTGCTTTTACTTTCAAGTAAACATGGTCACCTATTTGATAATATTTATCTTTTCTTTTCTTATCCGCGTAAATTTTATGGAAGTCTTGTGCTTCTTTAAGGTTCAGTTGGACCTTGGTAACCAATTGTTCCAAGTCCTTTAATAATTAGGGCCCTAACATGAGCCGATCCACCGGGCTATCCCAAGTAACCGGTGTTCTATAGATCCATCCATAGAGTACCTCAAAGGGACTCATCTTGGTAGAAGTCTGGTATCCGTTTTTATATGCAAACTATGAAAGATGTAGGTAATATTCCCACTTGGTGGGGTTGTTCATGACATACATCCTAAGCATGTCCTCTACAATTTGGTTCACCCGTTTTGTCTGCTCGTCTATCTGCAGGTGGTAAGTAGTACTAAAGTTCAATTGCGTCTCTAAAATAGAGAATAAGGATCTCCAAAAGTTCTCAGTAAACTTAGTATCTCTTTCTGAGATGATTTCCTTGGGTATTCCGTGCAATCTAAATATCTCCTTTAAGAATATGTTGGAATGTGTATTGCCTTGTAGGTCAACTTCACTAGAATGAAGTGTGCTGCTTTTGACAATTTGTCAATTACTACAAAGATGGAAACATTTTCTTTCTTACTCTTAGGTAGACTCGTGATAAAATCCATACTAATGACCTCCCACTTCCATTCTGGAATGGGCAATGGCTTCAGCAACCCCAATGGATGCTGGTGCTCAGCTTTGACTAGTTGACATTCTTGACATTTTATGATAAACAATGCTATGTCGGCCTTTAACTCAGGCCAGAAAAAGTGTTCATTTACTGCGAATATCATATTTTGATATCCCAGATTCCACGAGTAGGGTGTCCGATGAAATTCTGTGAGGATGTTGGACCTGATGTCCCCTCCTTCTAGAACGTACAATCTCTCTTTGGACCATAGTAGTCATGTTCCATCTACCATGTAATCTCTTTTTTTGTTGAAACAATTTGTCCTCTTGGACCTTCTTGAGGATTTCAACATAGAAAGGGTCAACTTTGTTGGTTGTTCTAAGCCTCTCATGTAAATACAAATCAATTTGACTTAAAGTCACCTGATATATCATATGAGCTCGTCGGATCAAAGCATCAACAATTTTGTTCTCTTTTCCCTTTATATGCTTTAGCTCAAAATGGTAATCACTGAGGAAAGCCAACCATCTAGCTTGCCTGGAATTTAGACCCGGTTGTTCAAATAAATACTTCAAACTCATGTCGTCTGTTTTCAAAAGGAATTTATTTCCCATGAGATAGTGCCTCCACATATTCAATGCATGGATGATGGCCGCTAACTCAAGATCATGGGTGGGGTAGTTCTGCTTGTGTTCTTTTAACTTCCATGTTTCATAACAGATCGCGTAATCATTCTGCAAGAGGACTCGTCCGATCCCTTCCTTGCTTGCATCCATGCAAACAATGAAATCCCCATCGGTATCTACAATTCATAGTATCGATGTAGTCATCAAAAGTTGTATAAGCTTTTGAAAACTTTCCTCGCACTTGGTCATCCATAAAAACATTTTTTCTTTCTTTTGCAAAGCGGTCATGGGACAAACTATCCTTGAGAAGTTCTCAATGAACTTCCAGTAATAACCGGCTAATCCCAAAAAGGATCTAATGTCAGTGACACTAGTAGGGGTAGGCTAATCCTCTATGAATTTAATATTTTTTGGGTCCACAGCTATCCCTGTCTCAGAGATGATGTGACCCAAGTATTGTATCTGTGGTTTGTGAAAATCACATTTGCTAAACTTGGCATAGAGCTGGTGTTCCTATAACACCCCTAGCACTATGCATAGGTGTTCCTCGTGCTTCTCTTTACTCTTAGAGTAAACTAGGATGTTGTCTATAAATACCAAAACAAATTTATCCAGGTATCTACTGAATATATTGTTCATCATACACATGAAGTTCGTGGGTGCATTGTTCAACCCGAATGGCATCACTACAAACTCGTAGTGGTCATACCTCGTACGAAAGGTGGTTTTGTGAATATCCTCATCGTGAATCCATACTTGATGGTACCCTGATCGCAGGTTGATCTTCGAAAAGATCTTGGCTCCTCCTACTTGATCGAACAATTCATCGATCTTAGGGAGTGGGTATTGGTTCTTGATGGTCATTTTGTTAAGATGATGGTAATCGATGCACATCTGCATTGTACCATCCTTCTTCTTTATGAAAAGTATTGGTGCTCCCCAAGGGGACACACTTGGTCGGATATATCCCTTCTCAATCAACTCCTGCAACTGCAGTTTTAGTTACACCAACTCTGGTGTGCTGATGCGGTAAGGGGATTTTGAAGCTGGAATTCATCCCAGGGTGAGTTCTATGGGGAAATATAAGTCTCGTTTTGGCGGTAATCCTGGTATTTCCTCAGGAGATAAGTCCTGAAACTCTACGAGAATTGGGAAGTCCTCGATGTGTTGTTCTCTTTCAACTTCTATGTCCTCGATGTTTACTACAAACAGTTTGCAGCCTTTCCGAATGGAATTCTTAGCTTGTAAATCGGATATCTTCCTTACGGAAAATTTCTTATGTATTCCTTGAATATTTACTAGATTCCCTTGGTTATCTATTCACAAGATTGACTTTTGTAAGAAATCGAGCATGAAATTGTTTTGTTCCAACCAGTCCATGACGATAAGTATATCATACGATCCTAAGGGTAGGATGTTCAGGTTTAATCTAGTAGGAAAACCATTCAGATTTACCTTAGAGTCTTTAACTATTTTAGAAACCTTTCATTTTGTACCTGTGGCTAATTGCATAAGTTAGGGTTTATCGTGTTTAACTTTATCTAGTTTACATACATCAACAGTTTTAAGAGATACATAGCTCCGACAAGCACTGAGGTCAATCAATATTGAAATCGAAGTGTTGGAAACATTACCTTCTATCTCAACCATGGTAGCCTGATGGTCTTCCTGACGGCCATCCAAGGCTGCATAAATCCGCAGTGTTCCAGCTATGTCCCCTATTATTGGTTCTTCTTGTAATTTGTGCAAGACTCCATTGGTCTTGTTCTTACAGTCTCACGCATAATGGGGCCCCTGGCATTTCCAGCATTTGATTTGCAGCGTGGCAACATTGGCCCCCCAATTTGCTTCTGGTTTGTTAGCATTTGGTGATGGTACATATGGCTTTGTACCAGTTATGTTAAAGTTATTATTGGCTGAAAAGTTGTTTTTTTGTTTTCTATATGGTGGTGGGTTAAAACCTGGTTTGTGATTGTCTGAGAAGGTCCTAGACCTATCTCTGCTTTTGTTGATTTTCTCTTTCCTTAGTTTTCCATTCTCATAGAAAATCCTAGCTTTGTGTAGGGTGGTGTCCAATGTTTTAGGCATGTCAAATTCAATCTTCTCCTGAAAGTTGGGAGGAATACATCCTAAAAACTATTGTATTTTCACTTTCTCACCCTTTATGTAAGGAACCTAATGTAACATATCCAAAAATATGTTAATGAAAGCATCCATAGTCATGGAACCCATCCTTAGTTCGTGAAATTCTTTCACCTTTCTATCGAAGAACATTTCCAACATGTATTTCTACTGAAAATTTTTATGGAAATTACTCCATCTGATTTCTCTTACCTCATATTTCTTGGTATGCTCTAGGTCTCTCCACCATTTAGTTTCTTTTCCATTTAAATTATATATGGATAGACAAGCTTTCATATCTCTAGAGTAGTTATGTATGCTGAAATATTTGCTCATACCTAGAAGCCATTCTTCAGCTTTTTCCCTTGTGTTCATCTCTCCTTCATAGGTTGGGGATTTTATCTTCCTGAACTCTCCTTGAAGATTGTCATCACCTCTCTGTTTCTTTCTGCAAGGAGAAAGAGAATCATCACTAGAAGGACTATGACAATCTCTTTCTGGAGGTTCAGGGGTATGTTCTTCTTTTCCTTCTTCTCTTGGGCTACTGGCTTTCTTATGATAGAATTATTTGTTGCCAACCTGTTGGTTGAATGAGTGGGTTTTCTCCGTGGGATTCATCTTGTCACGTTCCACAGCAAGGATTCATTAATTGCTTGGTGTTCCCTTCTTTCATTCATATTATCATCTTTGAAACTTTGTAAGTCTGCTTGAAGACTTTGTATGGTTTTCAGTATATTAGAATTTAGTTCCACCACCAGTTTTGCTTCTTAGGTGGGGGTATTCAACTTTCCTTATCGGTTGTTGTCCAATTCTGTGTTCATGATCTGAACTATTCTTTTAATCCTGCAATTGAAATTTTTTAATAACAGGAAAAATTTCTATTAGTTAACAAAATTAAAAAACATAATTTATTTTCTGCAACGAATGTCTCGCACACCCATTAAGTCTCTTAGTGTTGAAACTAGGCTCTGATACCACTTGTAATGTCCCCAAAATTTGAGAAAAAAAATATTAGGATAGTTAGTTACTACCTGAACTGGACATTAACTTAACTTCTGCGCAATGTTTCGAACTTTGTTTGAGAAACCGAAATGTCGTAAGCTACTCTTACCCTTTATAGCGGTTTTCCCGATGTAATTGTTAATGTGATTCTATATAATGTGTTTATGTTACTTGGTCTGATTTAGATGACTATACTATTTATGGGTTACTTCGTATCATGCATGTGCATGTATGTGTGTTTAGTTTATGGATTACTTGCTGGTTATAAGTTTGTTTACTTGTTTATGAAAAGTCCTGACTCAACTTGTAATTGTCAAGGGGTGGAGTGGCGGGACATGTATCACTTATAGGGCCACTTGGAGAGGTAACTGGTTTTTACTTGACCTTACAGGGTTTACTTAGTTCATGTTGAACTAATGCAACTCTTATTCATTTCATGCAGGTTCGTTAGGTGATGACAAACTTTATATGACACCTAAACATTGACATGTTACTTATGCTAAAAAACTTCATTGACTTTGAGACAAAAGGACCAAAGTCCTATCCTAGCATTTATTGCTGCTATTGTTGTCGTTATAGTTTATGCATGGCTGGGTTTATTTAGACCTATGTCTAACTGGTTAACATTATTATTATGGTTCTAAGACCTTATGAACTGTGTTCCTATACTTAGTTTTTATTACACATATTCTGAATATTTGCATGCCTGTATGTGGAAGGCTTAAGTCATAAGACTTAGCCACGATGTATTAAAGTTTATATATCATGTGTTATATGTATAATGGGCCATTCATGTCGTATTACATATGCCATGAATCTTGGATTATCCTAAGTCAATGATGCCAATGATGGGGTTTATAATGCACATGGTACTTCAATTACCAAATTGCATTTAGGGTTATGAAAATATAGGCATGGGGATAAAATTCGACCTTGGTGGTGGACAAGGTGGCGGAGTAAATTCTCCTCGGGATGTGGTGATTTCAAGCCCTAAGCTTGGTCTATCATGGGTGAACGAGTCATTTGGCACTACGATGGTTGAGCTATGTTTGGCTCTCTGGTTTGTATCACTGCATGAGGTCTCACTTGCATCTGCGCCTTTGGTAAATGTATACTCCTCACCTTGGTTTGTAGCATTTATTACTTATTGTTTTCAATTGGAGGATTGGTATACTTCAGACGTTGTCTCTGTTTTTGTTTGCAGGTGGCAGGGTTATCATTACACGGGTCGTGGTATCTACTAGATTGATAGCAAAAACCCTTCATGGGTAAGCCCTGTTCCAACAAGCTTTGAAATTGTTACCTCTGCGTAGAGTTTTTTGACAGAGCTTTGAGCTCAGTGTTTGCAATGATGAATGAATACTGGTTTCAGATAAGGGTTTCAACTGTGTACATGTATGTTTGTAATTTAGAGGCATCCAGAGATGCATATGAAGTATTGGGGTTTTTATGGTGTTTAACTTTGGCGTCTTCGGGCCATAACTGTCATGACTCTGCTTTGTAATATAATATTTGGGTTTTAAGCGTATGATTTTGTTGGTTAATGAAGACTCTATGTTTATGGTGGTTGTACCATTTCTTGCAATGGTGCCTCGATTTAGAATCGTGATTGTGTAGGTTTTATTTATAAATTATAGTGGGAAAGAATGTGGGCATTCACAACTAGGGTTTTATCGTGGATACTGTCAATGACTCTGTGTATTTCATTGTCTATACTTACATTCTTTTTTTGGTATTAAAAATATGGGGTTTATCTTACAGTCGTGCCATTGCTGGCATCGGCACTCTTGCCAATTTGCGATTGTGTAAAATAATGGTGAAATGTTGTTTAATGGTGATTTACGGTTTTGTTTACTTGTCTGTGAATTAACTTGGGAATGGCTGTGAGCTTTGTTTTAATAATACGAAATGGATGTCGTTTCTATGATAGCGTAGACAGTGGTTTATTTTTCTCATGGGTTATGTTTAATGGATTTTCCCTTTTGCCTCTCGGTCGTGACCCTTGAATTTGATTACAACGTATAAATTGGGTTTATATTACTGTGTAGAAATGTCGAATATGATTACAACGTGTATATTTTGTTGGTACTTACTATGTGAAAATTTTGACAGGGCAACGATTTCAATTTAGGGTTAATCCTTCTTGCATTTTACTGTTGTTTAGCATAGATTTATATTGTATGTTTGTAAGTTATTACAACGTTGAATAATCGTTTCAAATGAACCCTACAGGATTCGATGTCTGTCGTGGTTTTAATGTAACCTTGGTTTTAAGCCTTTGAGCTCACATCATTCGATCCTGGGCTACGTGGGTTTTACACGATGTATGTGTGGAGGTTTTGTTTTGGCATAAATGCTAACAGTATTCGATCTTGTAACCTCTTAATGGATACGATATGTGTTAATGCGTTTTCTCATTTAAATTTATTGTTGATTCTTTATGTTTAATAGTATATAGTGTGGTTATGAATTATGATGAAATTGTTCCTACAGACCTTATAGGTCTCGATTGCTTGGCCTTCGATGTTATTGTTATAAAATGGAAATGATTTGTTTATAGTTTTGTTTTATGATATTTTATTTAAAGTGTTAGCCATTATATTTAAGTTAGAATAGTATGCATTTGATTTATATCAAAGCTATAGATAGGAGCTTGGTTTATTGTAAATAATATAAGCTTGCTGGCAATATGAAATCTGCCAGCAGAGATAAGATATAGGTTTTGTTTTTAAATAGTTCTAGGTTTTGAACTTGAATTAATAGACAGGAAATAAATTGCAGAAATGAACAGAGACCAAACCCTCCTATAGATAACACTAAAGGTTCTTAATCCATCATGAATAAAATATATTAGAATATCTTGGTTGAATAGAAAACGATAACCTAGCCTTTGATAAAAGAAATACATCTACTAATAAACAATGAGTCTAACCTGTAAGTGAAGAAATAAGTAATGCAAAAAATATAACCTAGCTTATAGAAGACAAATCCTAAATATCCATTCAAAATTCAATCTCCTCTTTCAATAAGGAAACCTGTGTAGTTTACAATGGAAAAATCAAGAACCTCATACCTGCAAGATGAAGTTGTTTCAATGGTTGAAAATCCTGCACACTCAAATACCTAGCATTAACAAATTCATAGACAGATCTGACCTTTGTTCAGATAACCAAATAACTTGGGAACTACCATGTTCCTCCCAACCATGACCCAAAACCATTCCTAGTTTCAATCCAGATCCCTCCGAGCTAGTTCCAACATGCAAGTAGCTTAGATATCCTAAGGTAAGGATTCCATATCTAGGATATCGGGTTTTGTATCAGTTCTCCTTTTTCCTCTTAGGAAAAATCATCTCCAAGAACTCTCTTGAGAATAATCAGGTAGAATTATGGAAAATCAAAATATTCCCAAGATTCTTTTTGGCTTGGGTTTTCATAGGCATACTTTTCAGTCAAAGGGGCAGTGAAATCAAGAATCATTTGATTTCTTGAAATAACCCTTTCTATTTAATTTAGGTAATTTTAATATTTAACTTAGGAACTTTTGACTAGTTCCTACTTTGACTCTTGTAGCTATTTTAGTATTTAATTATCATTAATAATAATAATAACATATGGATCCTTTCTTTATTACTTATAGCTATTAGTATTATTATTATGCTTACTTTTTATACATATATACATACATACATATATATATATATATATATATATACCACTTGTTAGCATTTTATCCTTATCTATCATATAGCATGGTCCCTAATCATATGACACTTTTCTTTTAGCTTAGTCACTTTATTTAATAAGGCCTTCAAGTAGGGGTTAGGTCAACTAGGTTAGGAAACTCTAAACCTCCTTGCATGTTCGATTCCCTCGTATAACATGGTAGTTCTTCAGTACTTGATGAGATACAGAAATTCGAAATTTCATTTAATCACTTAAAAATAACTAAGATGAGATCAATGTTTTATCCGAGTCATTTTCACTCAACATATTAATTCTTTTCAGTAACTCCTAGCACTTATCTAGAGCCCATATTCAATGCTAAAAAACAAGGAGTTACAACCTTAGCGCAATTCCAGAGCTCCTCGCTCAACACTAATGGTAGCATGTACTTGTAGGATACACCTAGGGATACAATGGCCAAGGATATGATGTTCCAGAGCTTATGCTCAACATCAACTTGGAAGACTTCAGGGCTTATGCCCAACACTTCAAATTTTATCTTTTCATCTGCTTCAGAGCTTCATTCTCAACAGAAATTTTTTCATAACTCATGTGTTCCAGAGCTTCTCACTCAACACAAATATAAACAATCATGTGCTCCAGAGCTTCTCGCTCAACACAAACATCACATACCCATGTGCTCCAGAGCTCCTCGCTCAACACAAAACATCTCATCAATTATGTGCTTCAGGGTCCACGCCCAACACAAATCATCATGTTCATGTGCAGTGGGGTCTTAGACCCAATATACCAATTGAAACATCAAAGTAACATCATAAGAAATGGGGCTTATGCTCATAAGTGTTAGGTCAAAATTCAGAATATTACAGAAATCAATAATCTTACAAACATTACAATTATCATGTATTAATAATTTTAAAAAAATATCGCTTTAAAATGTGCTTTATATCCAATTGTGCAACATCCCCTCCTCTAATTTCACTCCCGTGTAAAATGAAATACCATTAAGAAAAAATAAAGCTAAGTACACCTAGTAACATATTTTGAGAATATTATTATTTATTGGTATTAATATGGAAATTGGTTATTTATATTATAAAAAGTAAAATTCTATTATTATTATTCTGCAAGTAAAAGAAGGCTCACCCCTTATTTCATTAAGGTGAATATTATATATATTAACGTATTAATGATCAATAATCGTTTTCTTTAGGAAAGTGAGCTAGGGTTGGCATGTAAAGGGAGTAGATGGGCCAAAAAAGAAAAACGGTTGCCAAGAGGTTGAACAGAACTCGTATTGGGAGAGAGATTGACACCCATGGGAAAAATTCGAGAAAAAGGTGAGAAGTTGGCAGGCATAGGGAATGCCTTGATTCATTTTCTACATCTAGATTGAAGAGAGGAGAGACTGGTTAGAGGTATCCGTTCATACCCTTTAAGTTTTATAAGTGAGCTACCATATTTTGGCTCTCAAGGAATATGGATGACTGGGAAGAGAAGAGGCACATCCCCTGTGTTGCGAAGGCGATTTATTTGTTGTACCAATTTCCCTCTTGCTAGTACACTCAGAGATGATAAGACATATTGACCTTACAATCCACTTGGATCGAAATAAAGAGAACTAATCACAGAGTTTGCACCTCTATAATGGTTGGAAGGAGGATTATAATAGAGTAAAGTGTATCATTGTGAAGAGAAACCTCTGTTCTATTGGATGTGAAGTGTGATCTTCTTGATTTAGAGATGTTATTTAAGTCTTTTTTGGATCCCATCACTTGACGAGGGGGTGTGGGGGGGATTTTCCCCCCACTATAGTCATCAAGGGGGTCCAGGGGGGGAGGACTTGTAAAATGTTGTAACGTTACAGTCATGACTTGGTCAATAATGGGTGATTTATGGTCCTATGGTTTTGGGCAACCCGTAGTATTTTCCCATTTGATTCCCTTTATAAAAGGAAAGAATTGTAATACGACTATGTATCGTATTGTAGCATTGTGAAACAATCTCCATGATTGTGCACAAGAGAGATTGTGAGAGAGTGAAGAGGAAGTGTAGCAGGGTTGCTGCAGGTTGTATCCCTTCATTTTGTTGGATGGTATAATAAAAAAGGACTGGAAATTTCTCTGTGGATGTAGCCCATCTTGGGTGAACCACGTTATGCCTGTGTCACTCTTGTAATGTGGTTATAATATTTGCATCTTGTTTATTGTTTATTTTAGTACTTTGCAATCCTGTTTTTCTAACATGTTCTTTCAATTGGCGGTAGGAGAAATCCTCTACCTTACTCTTATATTTATTTATTTAATTGCTTGGGTCGATGTTTGGGGTCTAAAATGGGGCTCCTAAGAAGAAAAAAAAGCCACATCACACTAAGGAAAATAATACAAAAAATCATGTCACATTAATTTAAAGTTGTTATTAGCGTTGGTGAACCTATATTGTATCATTAATGTTAGTTTCCAAGTATGTTGGGATAGTGAAGAGTTAGGAGATGCACTTAAAAATATTAATGAATGGTTTGGATTCTCATGCACACACCATAAATGATATAGCTATAAAAATTGAAATTTATATTATAATTTATTTATTTTATAAATTCACAACTACTTTTTTTTTTTATTTAATAAAATGTAAACTCAAAAACTAACTAATAAAATAACAATATTAAAAATAATAGAAAAAAACACTTCTATTATTTAATATAAATTTTATATTAAAATTTATTTATTTGAAATATGTTAATTTTTTTAATTATATATATATATTAACTTGAAAAATAAAAGACATCATATACTAAACTCAAGTAACTATGCTAAGTGAGATGGATGCTTGGTCCTTGGCACTAATGGAACATGAAAGGATAGGGTGGCATTAAGTTCTATGAGCCACAAATTATATAGATTCTTTTATTACACCTAATAATTCAAGTGAGGCTGCTCCATTTTAAATATATATTAGTTTTTTCTTGTGATATTTTTATGTTTAATAATTTAAGAAATCATATAATAAAATTATTGTTTTATTTTATATCTAATAATAAATATTTAAAAATTGTACATAATGGAAAATTAAAAACATTCATATAATCATATATTATAATTATACATTTATTTTTTAATATTTTTCTAGCAATTATTATTGTTTATTTTATTGGAGTTTTATCCCCATGACCAAAATTTGTTAGAGGAATTAAAGAATTTTATTCAACCCAATATATTTATTATTTCGAAGTATATCTATCTTCTAGATGAACTTTTCACAAGCTTAAACAATATGATTTTCATATTGAGTTAGCTATATCCAATAAAAATATGACACATGAGAATTATTAACTTCTAAATGTCCAATGTCCAACTCAACCATAATGGTTGACCAACTTTATTAAAATTCTATTGGTTGGAGAAATCTAGCTCAAAATAATTTTAATAAAAAACAATCATATTCATCCATGCAGGCTTTCTTATAAGGCCCATTTTAGACCCCAAATTTCCTCCAATGCTTGGAAGACCTTCATTATTACTCCCTTTTCATAGTTCTTCTTCATATTTGTAAGAGGTTCACTACATAGAGGCTTTATATCTACTTTATGAATTCTACTGAATGCAAAGAATATGGATATTTTCAAACACAATTAATTGATAAACTACTCAAAAATTCCATCAAATAAGAAGAAAGATAAAAATAATTTGTAAGATAATGGGCTCTCAAGTGAATTTAGATTACAAATTTGTATAAATTTTAAAGAAACTTAAAGAAAGAAAAAATCCAAACATGTTTTATAACAGATACATTTAAAATGAAAAATAATAAACTTGATTTATTCTTTTTTTTAATTGATTTTTTTCTCATTGAAAATAACTATAAATACATGTTCATAATTTGAAGAATTAGGGTCTTCCTACAAGTGCTTCAAATATAAAAAAAAAATGCTAAAATCTGAAAAGAGGTCACATTTTGTTTCCTAAGTACACTACTAAGAGATAATTGAGAACATTACCTTGAGATACTGATAAAATTAAAAGTATAACTATGGTTAAAGATATTGATAAAGCTAAAAGTATAACTATGACTAAAGATAGTGATAAAAATTAAAGTATAATTATGACTAAACACATATTAGAAATTTTATATAAAGTTATTTATCACAAATCCAACATAATTAAAGCAATTAAATTTTATTTT
This sequence comes from Pseudotsuga menziesii, assembly GCA_001517045.1. Classification (NCBI taxonomy): domain Eukaryota; kingdom Viridiplantae; phylum Streptophyta; class Pinopsida; order Pinales; family Pinaceae; genus Pseudotsuga; species Pseudotsuga menziesii. The sequence goes on from LPNX010631675.1 coordinate 767,085, forward strand.
ATTTATTTAGTTTTAGAGTAAGAGACCAAAGATGTAAAAAAAAATCATGGCCATTAAAAATAGTTTGATATATAATTGTAAAACATCATATATAATATTTAAAATTATTATAATTATATGAATATATTTATATAAAGAATATTTTATATACATTTTTTTTTAAACTATTTATTCATAATGTTTTACAAATTACTTATTTTTAAAAAGATATATTATTAGAAGTATGTTTTAAAAACCATGCAAGGAGGGATGTCAAAATCACAATCAATTTATAAAAGATATACATAAAAAAAAGATATTTTTTTCTTTCTCTAACTTGTTTTTCAAAATAAGAAAACTATAAAAATATATAAAACAAATTTATTTGATTTTTGAATTTTTTCTATAAGAATCTTTACAAAATATAAAATGATGTAAAATTGTTGTTTATTACACAAAATTGATATCCATTATGGCATATCATAATTAATGTTATCTATATTTTTTTCAAAATATCACCTTAGACCTAAGACATGACATGATTATAGCTTACATGAGATATCAATCTTGTTTTCCTTTAACATATCTATAACACAAAGTAACACAAGCTTAAATATAGTCTATATTTGAAATATATTATGGATTTGAACATAAAACCTATCAACATTATGCTTCTCTTCTACTCATTGTTATATGCACTTTTATATTAAGTGCAAAACAAAACAAAGTATTGTGTTGCATTAAACAAATAAAAATGTTCAATGCCAATGAAGAGGAGTTTGTAATGTAGAAGTTTCATTAAATACAAACATTGCATCATACAACTTCTCAATCGAAAATAAGGTTTGGTTTCACATTCAGAAAATGTAAATTTAAATTTCAACATCACAAACTATGCACACAAATTATGAGACAATCCATATACCATCATTAGTGAAAATGCTTTTAATATTAATTTTACTATAGCTTTCATATGAGGTTTAAGATTAATTATATTTTATAACCTTATAATCTCACATTACCACACTAAACTTTTGAGTGATATCAACATACCAATGCAATTTAATAGATATGATGATTATATGTACTCAGAGTAATGCCTTCCTACTGAATAGTGATGAACGAGGCAACAAGAAACAATTGCAAAAGATCAAAGTTGAGCTTAATGTTCATGCTACCAAATTGTTGAAGTTGAGAACTTACTATCCCAGAATTCATTGGGTTAAAGTATTAGATTGCACATCCAAGTGAGTAATTTGTCTCTTTTTTTGGGTAAGAGAGTTTGTGTTCATCTTAGGTTGACATTTTTTTGAGAATACTAAATGAAGTCATCACTCATTTGTTTTAGAAAACAAAAGTCCATGACAGTTTCCTTGCAATATGAGGTGAACAATTTGTCTCATTTGTCTATTGAAGTTTTTCCTTCGTTTCCCTTCCTTGCAAAACCTCTTCATGGTTTTCTCAAAATACTATTGAAATTTACCCTTCATTTTCCATCCTTACAAAACCTCTTCATAGTTTTTTAGATCACTTCCCTTCCTTGCAAAACCTCTTCATGGTTTTCTCAAAATACTATTGAAATTTCCCCTTCATTTCTCATCCTTGAACAACCTCTTCATAGTTTCTCAAAGTACAAATTCATATCTACATCAACTCATTTTTGTTCTCATTTTTAGTTCCAACAAAACCTATCAACCTATAGGCGTTTTATTGCACCTCCTTGAAGCAATTGGTAGTGTTAAATGCAACCATCAATACATAGACAAGACTCATGAAGCGTAAATGTGGCAGAAGAATGAACCACATATGAAATATTTCTCTCCAACAATAGCATTAAAATGGGAGTTGGCTAGTTTCTAGACCATTTGCACCTTTTCAGGCAAGTTTGACCAAAATCAAGATACATGATTTGTTGTTGAAAATGAGATTTACAATATTAAAATTGCAATTTTTATTGCAGAAATGAATTCAGGACTCTTGATTACCCTTACTGCACCCAATTTATACAATTCCAATCATTGAAAATTACCTTTGAACCATTTCCACCGGATTTGGGAAAAAAAAACTCGCCCATTTTTTATGCAAATGGTCTATAATTTAAAATGTATATAGCCTACACCATTAAAATGTATATCCAGCAAAAACCCGTGGAAGTGCCGGGATAATTGATTTGCACTTTTGGAAAGACAAAGAGTTAATATAGACAGTGACCTTTTAACGATAGGAGTAATGAGTCCGGTAAAGGTTGTTGGAAATGAAGGAAATATATTGACTAGTATACACTGAAACAACCACCTTCGGCTATTGGAGATGATCATGGAGAACGCGGTAGGAGCTGGATCGATCTTTGTTGCACTGTGTTTAGCTGCCTTATGTACTGTTTCAGCCGCCTTCTTTTACGCTGCGCATAAAGCACCCAGTCGAAGGTGGCCTCTCCTCGGCTTCCTCCCTTACCTCATTTACAATTATTGTATTGATGTTTGTTTCTACGACTCGATTACGCATATTCTCATTCTGAGGGGCGGGACTGTCACACATCTGATGGGCGCATGTAGTAAATGGGCCGTGACTACAGAACTTGCTAATGTGGAATATGTTATGAAGACAAGTTGCCATAACTTTGTGAGGGGCGACTATTTCAGGCAGGTCTTTCGTGACGTTTTCGGCGAGATGGCAATTTTCGTTCAAGATGGAGAGATACGGAATGTTAGCCAAAACCAAGCCGACTAAACTTGATTTTAGGGCTCAGTGGATATTAAAATTTAATTTTCACTTTTCACGCCGACCACTTTTTCTTTTTCATTTGTCGGGTGAAACTTGTCTATCTCCGGACTAAACAAATTTATAAATTTTAGTCGGTCTTTCCACTCGACTAAATTTACTTCGACTTACTTGTCGGTTCTACCGACTAATTTTACCTCAACCACTTGTCACTTCGAAGTCGGCTGACTTCGACCTCCAAGTCGGCTCACCTCTTCGACCACTTGTCACTTCGAAGTCGGCTGACTTCGACCTCTAAGTCGGCTCACCTCTTCGACCACTCAAGTCGACTGACCTCAATCGGCTGACTCAACCGACCTCTCAAGTTGGCTCACACCACCGACCTTGTCGGTTCACTTTGGTCGAAATCTACAGAGTATGTTTCTTAGTATAAAGACTTAAGAAATTACAAATGCTTTTCACTTGTGAGTAAGATGAAGTAAAATGGACACATTAACAAATCCAAATAACTTATAAAAACATATGCCCAAATATGTAGGAAGACTTGAGTCGACCAATGTGTTGTAAAACCTTGAACTTTCACGCGGTGAGAAATTTATGGGTTCTTTGATCTTTCACTTAACAGTAATTGTAAAAAAAACATTTACCCAAGTAAATCTGGAAATATGTGTGGCCAAATAATCATGCATTCAACCATAAACTATTTCATATATTTAACTATGTGGAAATAACAAAGTATTACAAACTTGTCGATCCAAACCTGTTAGTCTAAACTTGTCGGCCCAGACTTGTTGGTCTAAACTTGTCGGTCCAGACTTGTCCGTTTACAGAGCTTTAGCTCTTCGATTGAATCACTTACACAGAAGCTTGAGCTTCAACTTCTCTTTTCTCACCCAGAGTTCTCTCTAATGTCTAATGTCTGTAATATCTCTATCTCTAACCTAAATTACAATTTGCTTCTTCTATTTATAGGCAACCTGAATATTGCATCTACATGGGTCGACTGACTCACCATTAAAGACTGTAATAACTATCTACCTAACAACTTAGCTTCAGAAATAAATTCGACTGGTTTATATTGCCGAATCGTGGACTCTTCCCTCTTGTCAGACTGATCAACAAGATATTGACCTGTACAGACTCCGACAGAGTCGGCTGATATGTACATATCTGCAAGTAATTACATTTTCCAACACTCCCCCTTAATTATAAGCAGATGGGGTTTTTTTTTAAAACAAAATTTACAAAATGTTTCAGAGCTTAGACATGCTCTGTTTATGACAGAGTTCACTGTGGAGAACTTGTCATTCCAAGATAACTACGCAGATACTGAAAAGTATCCTTTTCCAATGGCTTTGTGAAGATGTCAGCAAGTTGGTCTTCAGACCTGCAAAATTCCAAACAAATTTCCTTGTCGTTCACCAACTCTCTTATAAAATGAAACCTTGTGTCGATGTACTTGGTTCTCTTGTGAAACACATGATTCTTTGATAATGCTATGGCTGAATTGTTGTGGCAGAATATTGTTGTCGGTTCTTAATGGTTCTGTGAAAAGTATTTTAACACTCTCCTCATCCAGATAGCTTGACATGCAGCACTTGTTGCTGCAACATACTCTGCTTCAGCTGAAGATAGAGTTACTATGGGCTATTTCTTTGAAGCCCATGAAACAACACCTGTACCAAAATGAAATGTGTACCCAAATGTGTTTTTCCTGTCATCTATGCTGCCTCCATTGTCACTGTCCATGTAACCAATGAGTTTAAAATTTTCTGAGGTTGAATACATAATACTAAGGTCTTTTGTGCCACTTACATACCTCATAATTCTTTTACCTTCTTGCCAATGTGAGTCTTTTGGTGACTCCATGAACCTTGAGATCAGACTTACTCCATACATGATGTCTAGTCTTGTCGCTGTCAAATACATAAGGCTGCCAACAAGCCTTTTGAACAGCATAGGTTCTACAGTGGATCCTTCATCATCCTTGCTCAATTTTAAACATGTTATTACTAGTGTTGGGGATGTCTTGCAGTTAGACATGTTAAATATTTTTAAAACTTCACTTGCATACTTTGTCTGTGATATAAAAATACCACTTTCAGACTGCTGAACTTCAATGCCCAGAAAAAAATTCATAAGCCCCAGATCAGTCATTTCAAATTCACTTTCCATGACTGTTTTAAAATCTGCTATGCCATAATCACCAGTAAATATTAAATCATCTACATAAAGGCAGACAATTAACATCTTACCTTGCTCATTGACTTTGGTGTACAAAGTCGGTTCATTTTCACTTCTGTGAAATCCATTTTCAGTGAGATAGGAATCAATCCGACTGTACCAAGCTCTAGGAGCTTGCTTCAAACCATATAATGCCTTTTTCAGCCTGTACACTTTATGCTCTTGACCTGGAACTTCATACCATTGTGGCTATTCCACATATACTTCCTCTTCTAGATAGCCATTTAAGAATGCCGACTTGACATCCATTTGATGAACATGCCATTTGTTTTGTGTAGCAATGGCCAAAATTGTTCTGACTGTATCCATCCGTGCAACAAGTGCAAACGTTTCATTGAAGTCGATGTTGGGTTGCTGTGTGAACCCTCTTGCTACCATTCTTGCCTTGTGCTTTTGCACATTCCCACCAGCATCTTGCTTTGTCTTATAAATCCATTTGACATTGATTACATCTTTGTCTTTTGGTACATCAACCAGTTCCCATGTCTGATTTTTCTCAATGCATTCTATTTCTTCATCCATGGCTTGTGCCCATACTTCTTCTTCAACAGCTTCTTCAAATGTTAGTGGATCATATATAGGGAAAAATAATGCAAACAAAGAGAATGAATTAGGTGTACCAGCTTCATATATCTCTCGCAGACTTCTTGTCTTCACCGGTTATGTCGATGTCAACCTTAACGAAATGCTTGATGGAGTCTGCTATCCTCTTGGTGTACTTGTCGGTGTAGCTTGAGCTACTACTTGTGTCGATGGTCCTTGTGCTGAACCATGTCTTGGTTTCATGGGAGTCAACGATGCTCCGACTGGTTGACTTACATGTGGTATTTGAACCACTTCCTCTTCCATATCATCATTGTTGACATTTGACACAATCTTGACATTTATGTCGACGGTTCCATCCCATGATTCATTCTCGACAAATTGAACATCTCGACTGTTTATCACTTTCCTTGTGATAGGATCATACAACTTGTATGCTTTTGTGTCTTCTGAATAGCCAACAAAAATACATTTCTGTCCCTTCTTGTCTAGCTTTCTTCTCAGCTCATCTGGAACATGAGCATATGCAACACAACTAAAAATTTTTAAATGGGAAACACTATGATTCATACCTATCCATGCTTCTTGGGGAACTTTGTTCTTCACACTCTTTATCGGACATCGTTTCATAATGTATACGGCAGTTGCGACTGCTTCACCCCAATACTCATTTGGAAAATGCTTGGCTTTCAACATGCTGCGAGCCATCTCCATGATGGTTCTGTTCTTTCTTTCGGCAATACCGGTTTACTGAGGTGTATACCGTGCAGTGAATTGTTTCTGTATGCCATGGGTCTTGCAAAAATTTAGAAATTCATTTGAAACATATTAACCTCCTCTGTCGGTCCTTAAGATATTGATGCGATGTCCACTTTGGTTCTCCATGAGTGCCTTGAATTGCTGAAAATAACTAAATGCATCAGATTTATGTTTCAAGAAATATACCCATGTTTTTCTTGAGTAGTCATCAATAAAAGTTAGAAAATACTTGCAGCCATCAATGGATGATGTCTACGTTGGACCATAGATGTCAGAGTGCACAATTTCAAGTGGTGTTCGTGCTCTATAGGACTTTCTGACTGGAAATGTCTCTTTGTGCTGCTTGCCAAAAATGTAGCCTTCACAAACCCTCTCTGGTTTGTCGATCAATGGTAATCCCTTCACTAGATTCTTTGTGTGCAATAGCTTCAGCCCACCAAAATTTAGATGTCCAAATCTGAAATGCCACAACCAGGATTCATCTTGAACTTCTGTTTGAAATGCAGCTTGCAAATTAGCGCTGCAATTTTCTCTCTTGTCGAGGAGCTCGACTCTTTCTTCACTTTCTGCCTTGAATGCAGCTCCTGTGTTTGTCTTTTCTTTTATGTCGGGAACTACCCTCAATGGAAACAAGCGGTTACTTGTCATTGGCACTTTTTCTATCAGCGGGTTTCTTGGACGCTTGTCTTTGATCACACAGTGTTCATCTTCCATGTAGACTCTGTAGCCTTTTTGTAACAACTGTCCAATGCTTAACAAATTATGTTTCAGACCTTCGGCATGATAGATATCAGGGATATACTTACTCTCCCCTTGTTTGGTTAGAATATCAATAGTTCATTTTCCTAAAACAGTAACTTGGACATTGTTTCCAAGTGTAACATCAATTTTAACTGAATTGTCTAGACTGGAAAACAAATTTAAATTACCAGTCATGTGGTTGTTGCAGCCAGAATCCAAGTACCATATGTCATGTGGAATTTCTTGAACAACATTGCATTTGACTGGAGATGTTGATGCCATTAACATTGCGCTTGTCGAAGTGTTGGTGCTAGTCGACTGATTTGGGATTTGCCTTCCTTGGTCATATTGCTTCTTCCTACATTCATATGCATAATGACCAAACTTCTTACAGTAATGACATTAAATTTTTTATTTATCAAACCTCTGGCCACTTGCCTGACTTGGGTTCTGGTTATCTCCTCTGCCATCGACATTTGCACGACTTCTGCCTCGTCCTCCTCTTAAAGAACTTCTTCCTTTTCCTCTGAAGTTGTTTCTCCACCTGCCTCTACCATGGCTTATGGATGACTGTGCTGCAAATTCACCTTCCAATGATGTCTGTGTTCTATTGAGTCTTTGTTCATGATTGATGAGTGAAGCTTGCAACTCATCAATGGTAAATGTCGTCATGTCTGTGTGTTCCTCTAAGGTCACAACCAAGTTTTCAAATCTTGGGGGAGGACTTCTGAGATTTTTTTCAACAACCCTTTGGTCTGCTATGGCTTCTCCATGAGATTTCAGTTGGTTTATCAACCCAACAACTCTGGTGTAGAATGTGTCTACATTCTCTGAATCTTTCATGGACAGAGATTCAAAATCTCTTCTTAGAATCTGCAGCTTGGATGTCTTTACCTTATCCAAACCTTGATAGGAAGTCTCCATTGTATCCCATGCTTCCTTAGCATTAGTCTTTGCTATTATTCTTGGGAGTATGCTCTCATGCATAGTTTAATGTATGAAAAACAGAGCTTTTCCATCTTTCTTCCTATGTTCTCTCAAGACATCTTTCTTAGCCTATGTGAGATTGTTATATGCTGTCATGTCTGCTAGTTTTGCATAACCATGCTGGACTATCTCCTAGACATCTTGACCTCTGAATAAATCCTTCATTGTTAAAGACCAATATTCATAATTCTTTCCTGTAAAGATTGGAGTTTGCAATGAACTAGAAGTGGAAGCCATTTTAATTTTTAATTAACTTTCCTTAGAAAATTAATTTCCACCTTTTAAGACAAGATTTATTTCGTAAATCTTAGGCTAATATAAACCTTGCTCTGATACCAGGTAGCCAAAACCAAGCCGACTAAACTTGATTTTAGGGCTCAGTCGATATTAAAATTTAATTTTCACTTTTCACGCCAACCACTTTTTCTTTTTCACTTGTCGGTTGAAACTTGTCTATCTCCCAACTAGACAAGTTTATAAATTTTAGTTAGTCTTTCCACTCGACTAAATTTACTTCGACTTACTTGTCGGTTCTACCGACTCATTTTACCTCGACCACTTGTCACTTCGAAGTCGGCTGACTTCGACCTCCAAGTTGACTCACCTCTCCGACCACTCAAGTCGGCTTACCTCTTCGACCACTCAAGTCGACTGACTCAACCGGCCTCTCAAGTCGACTCACACCACCGACCTTGTCGGTTCACTTTGGTCGAAATCTATAGAGTATGTTTCTTAGTCTAAAGACTTAAGAAATTACAAATGCTTTTCACCTGTGAGTAAGATGAAGTAAAATGGACACATTAACAAATCCAAATAACTTATAAAAACATATGCCCAAATATGTAGGAAGACTTGAGTCGACCAATGTGCCATAAAACCTAGAACTTTCACACGGTGAGAAATTTATGGGTTCTTTGATCTTTCACTTAACAGTAATTGTAAAAAAACATTTACCCAAGTAAATCTGGAAATATGTGCGGCCAAATAGTCATGCATTCAACCATAAACTATTTCATATATTTAACTATGCGGAAATAAAAAAGTATTACAAACTTGTCGGTCTAGACTTGTCGGTCTAAACTTTTCGGTCCAGACTTATCAGTCTAAAATTATCGGTCTAAACTTGTCAGTCCAAACTTGTCCTTTTACAGAGATTCAGCTCTTCGAATGAATCACTTACACAGAAGCTTGAGCTTCAACTTCTCTTTTCTCACCCGGAATTCTCTCTACTGTCTAATGTCTGTAATATCTCTATCTCTAACCTAAATTACAATTTGCTTCTTCTATTTATAGGAAACCTGAAGATTGCATCTACATGGGTAGACTGAATCACCATTAAAGATTGTAATAACTATCTACCTAACAACTTAGCTTCAGAAATAAATTCGACTGGTTTACATTGCCAAATTGTGGACTCTTCCCTCTTATCAGACTGATCGACAAGATCTTGACTTGTACAGACTCTGATAGAGTCAGCTGAGAGTCAGGTACATATCTACAAGTAATTACATTTTCCAACATGCGAGTGAGGATGACTGTGTCACCCATGTTTGTCTCCCTGAGCTTCCGCAATGACATTAACGAAACAACATTCAGGCTGGTGCACCAGAGGGTTCTTCCACTATTCCAGCGCACCGTGAGAGAGGGCATTGCCCTTGATCTGGAGGACGTTTTCCATCGCTACACCTTCGCCAGTGTCTCTAATTTTGGGCTCAGCTTCGATCCGAGCTCTCTGGCCCTCAACCTCCCACCTATTCCTTTCGCTAAGGCATTTGATCGGTCTATCCAGGTATCCATGCACCGCTTTCTTGTGCTGGAGCTTTACTGGAAGACTCTGAGGTTTTTGAGTTTAGGGACGGAATGACAGATGGTCAAGGATCAAAGAGTCATGCATGATTATGTGGCAAATATCTGTGCAACTATGAAGAGGAATGAAATGCAGACATAGAACAATTCCGCAGACGACCAACTGTGTCGCCCTTCCGGGTTTTTGCCCTTGTTTATCCAGGCAGAGAATGAAATAAAAGGGGACAACCTGCACAAGTATCATAATGGCGGGCAGGGATTTGATGGCCACCGCTCTCGCCTGGTTCTTTTGGATCCTCCAGCAGCACCCACACGTCGAACATAATATTTTGATGGAGCTGAAAGGCATCATAAACTGGAGATTACAGACAACAAAAGGGTAAGACCAAGCCGACCCAGAACCGTTCAGTCTGGATGAATTAAAAGAAATGAACTATTTACAGGCGGTGCTGTACGAATCTATGTCGCTCTACCCGTCGATTCCCGTAGGGATTTTAGAAGCTATGGACGACGATGTTCTGCCAGACAGAAGGAAAGTGAAGAAGGGGTGGAAGGTGTTGTGCTTCTTCTATGCCATGGCCCGAATGGAGACCATTTGGGGTAAGGATTGCCGTGAGTTCAAGCCCGAGCGATGGCTCTAAAATGGAAAATTCATGAGCAAGTCGGAGTTGGTCTACCCGATGTTCAGCCAAGGCCCCCACCGGTGCCTAAGAAGGGAGGTTGCCAATGTGCAGATGAAGTGGGTGACATCCTCCATTCTTCTTCATTATTATGTCAAAGCTACAGTCTGTAGGCATAGTGTTGTTCCAGCGTTCGGGATGATGTTGGGCATGAACCCCGGCTTCCATGTTAGAGTCTACACGTGTTAAACGTCTCTTCTATGTAATTACGGTTATCTAGTTTTCTATGGCACTGAAAATACAGATCTGAACCTGATTTTTAAGAGAGTAATATTATGTGTTCTTAACATATTATATGTGAGATATTACATGTAAGAAAGAACAAACATTGAAATAAGAATTAGCAGTAAAGAAAGGCTCATGGTACACATATTACGTTTCGGAGTCCAAATTGGTGAATCTCCATTAAATCATACTCTTTTTGTGCATCAACAACTTTTTGATGTAGATGGGCTCTTGACATCTTCAATCTGTTTGGGGCAGGTGGGCCATTTCATGTGTTATTTTTCTATGTACACTTGTTGTTTTTGGAGTTTCTATACTGTTTGGGCTAATTGTGGGCCGGTAGGCATTTGGTTACTTTGACCCTCTAGTGGCTTGATGTATTCTCCATGAGTGGTTTGGTTCTAGGTTTTCGCATGGTTATCCTCTGTTTGGTGTTGTGCGATGCGTTTGGATCTCTGGAATTGTTGTTGTTTCTGTTGTTGCCATGTTTCTTACCGGTTATTTTGCAATATTTTCATATACTTTCTTTTAGTGAATAAAAAAGGTTAGGGTATTTGTTTTTTGTATGAAAAAAATTAAATAATAGTATTCGAGGCTGGACAAATAGTCTTGATTGGGTTTACTATGTGTTGGAAATATTAATTACTTGTCGATCACATCAGCGGACTCAGTCTCAGAAACAGTCTAACAGGATAAAGAGTTCAAATCTTACAATGGAATTTAGTTCCTGAAGCTAAGTTAGATTGTAAATCTAAAATTAATAGACAAGCAGAATAGCAGAGAAGAGAAGTGCGGAGAAGAAGAAGAAAAACTCAATGAAGGGTTTGAAGCTCAAGCTTCTGTGTTTTTACCAAGTTTGTATTTACGACTGTAAGCTTTGTTATGCTGTCACAAAAATATAAATCCTTAAGTTTATGGTTTAATGCAAGTTCTAGTTAGCCGCATATGTTCTCCATATTTACCTTGGTGAATGTTGTTTAGGCACAAAGAATCCATAATTATTTCACACAACACAAATCTTGTTTATTATTTTCTTATATGATATTGTAGTGAGTTGCATTATAGTTGTGTCGCACGGTAACTCTGAGCAGTAATTTGATCGCTATGGCCCAATATATGTGTCGCAAGTAAATTGAGTCCCAAGATTTCGAAAAAGTGAAAAGGGGAAAATAAAGGTTGTGCTAAGTAACTCAAGTTAAGTTAATTGCCACCACCGTTTTTCCGGAGACTATGTTGATGTGTTATCAACCAAACTTGCTTTGTTATGAATGAGGTTTTCTATCAAGTAAAAAAAATTAAAAAAGAAAGAATATGACCTTTTTATTTAGAATTATTAATGTTAATATCTAAATTTCATTTAGAGTTAATAATGTTAATATGACAATTAGTAATAAATATTTGATAATAAATTTTATTCACTAAGTAGTTATTTATAAATATCAAAATTAAATTAGAGATGTTTTAATTCTTTAATTGTTATATGAAATACTCAAATAATTATGAAACATTACTACATTTACATCATAATGTCATAATTATATGTAATAATGTTTTACAAAAATCTAAAACCTAAAATAGAATAATTTTTAATTTAAATTAAAGTCATTAACATTGAAACTTAATATCTAATCAAAATTAAAAGTGATTAAAATTAGTTGTCATTAATAATGATTAATAAAATTGTAAATTTAAAGTCATCAATGTAACAAACTATTCATTATAAATAAGGTCATCAATGTACTAGCAACACAATTAACAAAATAGTGAAAATTATAATTAGCTTCATCATATACTATTTACATAATTAACAAAATAGTGAAAATTACAAATTAGATTATATTTGTACTAGCACCACCATTTACAAAATAATGAAAACACAATTTGGAAACATAATTTTAATTTCAATAATTTCTTTAATGTAAAGTTCTTGAATTATCACTCAATCTATATGTATAATCATATTAAAATTTCAAAAATTAAAATATCATGAAAATATATGTTTATGCCTTCTACGTGTTTATTTGAACAAACTACTAATTGAATGAGTACACAAGCCAAATACAAAAAGAATAACCATGAATCCAAAAATAGATAGGCCTCAAAGAGCACATTTCCCAAGTTTGTTTCAAGAAGCTGCATTTTCTAAAACCTCTCTGAAGTCGAGTTCGCATTAGATCTTGGCGTCTCTTGGTATCTGAGTGAGCACAACATTTGTATGATCTCTTTTTACTTGTAAGTTTCAGAAGCTCTTTGAATCAAATTCCAGTATTACATTCTGAAAATCTATATGTGCATTAGTATAATATGAGACAGAGTTCATTTCTTGCTATAAAAGTATCTCTGTGGAATAGTTTTGATATCCGAGTCCGTTTCAGAGTTTTGGTGGCTATAGCCGTTGGTTTCAGGTGTCGTAATTCCATTCGTGTTGTCTCTTAGTAGACCCGTAGGATATCTTCAGGACCAAAACTATTTCTTTACTGCCCGATTCCGGCAAGTGTTCCATGGATCCTTCAATGGAATCTATAGGGATGACATCTCTGGATTGTCAATTTGCAGATCAGACTACAGTCTCTCTAGCTGAAAGGAGATCATCCTTTCAAGCTTTTGGAGCTTCTTCTTCCATTATATCTATTGATGATCTACAATACCTTCCCCTGACTGGAAACTTCCTGAAATCTTACCCTCCGAGGTTTATAAAATGAAGTGGTGGTAGTATAAATAGTGCACACACACTACTACATTTTGACCAAAAATCCGATGGCGGTCATGTCGGATTTTCGACACTTCCCTGTCGCATGTACGACACTTTGATTTTTTTTTAAGCGTCGGAAACTTGTCGTCGTTTATCCTACACCTGATTAACCGTCGGTTAAGCGACACCTAGGTAACCGTCGGTTAAAAAATAAGCGTCGGTTAAGCGACAGCTTTTCTTCGACGGTAGTGAAATTTTTTTAAGAAAATCTCATTCCTGCCGTCGGATAAGCGACAGATATTAAGAAAAACCGTCGCAAAAGAGACAGCTAGAAGCGTCGGATAAGCGACGGATTTGAAGAATAAGCGTCGAAAAAGTGACATCTCTGGAACCGTCGCTTAAGCGACGCTTGTGACTGTTTTAAAAAAAAATAATATAAAAGCATGTGCAGTCTCCGATCAGTTCCCTCTAGTGATCTGTAGAAAGAGTGGTCTTTCCAGTCCCGGGGCCATTACACACACAGATGGTTATCTATTTATTTACCTTTCGATGATGATGCAACATGAACTTTCTGATAAGGTTGACCATATTTTTAGATGGGAAATAAGGCATATCATAGTTAGAAGGGTTTCCAACTATACCAAGGATTTTAAATTAGAGCATCCAACAATTCCTTGTTGAAATATTCTAACTGTATCTCTTTTTCCAAGTCTTGAGATATTGTTGTTTAGAAACAATAAGTTTCCTTCTTTTTCAAAATTTGAGGCTTTGTTATTTGCTTCCATAGAACCAACTACCATAATTCATCTAACCCAGAATTGACAGCATGGTTTCATTTCTAATCTAGTCCTGCAATATCTCATCATGAACATATCATAGATGCAACCTCAAGAAGACCTGATTCCAAACCATACAATATAGGTGGTAACAAAGATTATTGGTAAGCATATGTGGTGCCAACTTTGGTGATCCTGTAGACATTGGGATCCTCTCTTGCACC
>LPNX010631695.1:0-76894 GCA_001517045.1 Pseudotsuga menziesii
TGTCCTATCATGCTGGTGGTTGTAAGTGCTGAGCCATTTCACAGATGATAGTAGGTGTGTCCTATCATGCTGGTGAATGTGAGTGCTGGGCGTGCCTTTTTAACGAGCAGGTCAGATGTAAGTGCTGGGCGAAGACCTACATGAGGGTAGGCCTACAACCAACATGAAAAAGGGCTGGCTCTGTAGAACTTCCTATGACGAGAAGAATCATGAGATAGCACTAGTGTTGATCCAGATCGAGTGATGATCCAGATCCAGTAATGATGATCCAGCAGTGATGATGTTCGATGATGATCCAGATCGAGAGATGATCCAGATCCAAAGATGACTTGAAGACAAAGATGACTTGAAGACGAATATGACTTGAAGACGAAGATGATCCAGTTGATACAGAGAAGAAGACCAGTGCTGAAAATCGTGTTGAAAGAATACCTTCCTAGTTAAGAGGGAGTGTTGATGTATATGTAACTTCGGAATGTATTCTTCTATGTATCTTATGTATTGTAACCCGATGTTTATTTCAGGATGTTTCTATTATGTATTTGAGTCATGTGGTCATGCCCCGATGTTTCGATCAGGAGGATTAATAATGTAAACAAGTCATGTCAAGTCATTAGGTAAGTCCCCACAGTTTCAGGGCACTTGAGTTATTATACACTAATTAAGGTGTAGTCTCGGGTAAGTATTTGTTAGTCGAGCCTACGTGTGAAAATGAAATTCAAGTGAACGAAAGAATATAAATAGAGAGTGAGACTCTTTATTTATCACACACATCATTCACTCTCTTAAGTAAGGCGCACTTGTGGAGGAGGAAATATACTAGGACTAGAAGGCCACTATTGTTCGGAGATCTCTTACTGTTTTGGTGCTGATTTTATCTTAGAGGAAGTTGCGGGGTTTTCTCCTTTATGGTTTCCCCGAGGAAAATCTCTTTGTGTCTCTTGTCTCTTGTGATGTGCTTGTGTTTTATTGCTGTGCTTGTTATTCTCTTAGTGAAAAGATCCTAAGATCATAATGCTAGCTTAATGTGATGAAAAAATTACAAAAGGATGGGCCATTTAAATTATAAAAGTCTTAGTCTAATGAAAAAGTTTGAAATGGTGCATGGACTATGTAAAATTTTTGAAGAGAAAGAAGTTTGTGAAGGATGTGTGTGTGGAAAGCAACATATGGAAAAGTTTGTAAATGGTAAATCATGGAGGGCGAAGACTCCACTTCATTTGGTTCATAGTGACCTTATGGGACCATTAGAACATCCATCCATTTAAGGTTTTAGGTATGTTTTGACATTTATTGATGACTATAATAGAAGGATTTGGGTTTATTTTCTAAAACAGAAAAATGAGGTTTTTGATAAGTTCAAGGAATTCAAGTCCTTTGTACAAAAACAAAGTGGAAAGTACATTAAGATTTTAAGGACAGACAATGGAAAATAATACATGAACAAGGATTTTGATAATTATTGTAAGAATAATGGAATTAAAAGAGAGCATACAATCCCTTATACACCTCAACAAAATGGTGTAGCTGAAAGGAAGAATAGGACACTTATCGAGATGGCTAGGTGTATGTTACATGCTAGAAATATGGATCCAAAGTTTTGGGCTGAAGCTGTAAATGTTGCATCTTATATTATCAATAGGTCACCTACAATTGTTGTCAAACATAAAACTCCTGAATAAGCTCGGAGTGGAAGAAAACCAACTGTAGGTCATTTCAAAGTTTTTGGGTGTGATGCATATGTTCATATACCTAAAGAGAAAAGGAAGAAACTAGACAAGAAAAGTCACAAATGTATTATGGTTGGTTATAGTGAATCATCTAAGGCCTATAGATTGTATGATCCTGATAAGAATGAAATTCTTATTAGGAGAGATGTGATATTTGATGAAAGTTGTATAATATCTTCCAAATCTTCTTCCTCTATTCCTATGTCTCCATCCACCCTTGGTGACCCAACTATTGAAGGCAAATGTGATGACATGACTAATGAAGAATGTTCTGAATCTTGTGAAGAAGGTATGGTTGTTGCAGGTACACAAGATAAAAACAATGATTCTATCATAAAAACAAGGAGTATTCAAGATATTTATCAAGAAAGCCCAAGGCATTATGCTAACTATGCTCTTATGACTATAGTGATGAATGTTGATGATCCACAGGTATTTGAAGAAGCTCAAGGAAAACCAAAATGGGATGTTGCAATGAAAGAAGAATATGATTCTCTAATGAAGAATCAAACTTGGGAGATGAATTCTCTTCCAGAAGGTAAAAATTTCATTGGATGCAAGTGGGTATATAGGACAAAGTTCACCTCTGATGGAAAATTTGAGAAGCATAAGGCTAGGTTGGTTTCAAAAGGATACTCACAAAAAGAAGGTATTGACTATCATGAAACATTTGCTTATGTTGCTAAAATGACTACAATTCGAATAGTGACTTCTCTAGCTGCAAACTTTGGTTGGGAGATTCATTAAATGGATGTAAAAAGTGCTTTTCTGCAAAGTGACTTACATGAAGAAATTTATATGCAACAACCTCTTGGTTTTAGAAAAATTGGCCAAGAAAATCTTGTTTGTCAGTTAAAGAAGTCTTTGTATGGATTGAAGCAAACTCCCAGAGCTCGGTACTCCAAAATCAATGAGCATTTCTTAAAGGAGGGGTTCAAGAGAAGTCCTTATGATCCTGATCTTTATGTCAAATATTGTAATGGTGATATCATAATTGTGGTCTTATATGTAGATGACTTGATAATTACAGGAAGCAAAGTAAGTCATGTATATGACTGCAAGGGGCAGTTAAAGAGGGTGTTTGATGTCACAAATTTAAGGTTGTTACATTAATTTCATGGCATCCAGGTTTGGCAAGAGAAAGATAGGATTCTTCTATCATAACAAAAGTATGCATTTGATCTATTAAAAAAGTTTAAGATGAAGAATTGCAACGCATCTCCCACTCCAATTAATGCAGGGGTTAAGATAAGGAGTAAATCTATTTCTGAAAAATTTGATGGTACACTATATAGACAACTAGTGGGAAGTATTCTCTATCTAACAACCACTAGACCAAATATTGCATATGCAGTTGGAATGGTTTCTAGATTTATGGCAGATCCTCATCTTGAACATTGGAAAGAGGATAAAAGAATCCTTAGATACATCAAAGGAACATGTCATCTTGGAATGGAGTATCAATATGGTGGAAAGGTTCAACTAGCTAGATACACAGACTCAGATTGGGCAGGAGATGTTGAAGACAAAAGATCAACTTATGGATATGTTTTTCATATTGATTCAGGATCAATTTCATGGAGTAGTAAGAAACAAGCTACAGTTGCTTTATCATCAATAGAAGTTGAATATAAAGGTGCAACTATTGCAACACAAGAAGCTACATGGCTAAGAGGAATACTTGCTGAACTAAATCATTCTCAAACAACAGCTACAACTATATATTGTGATAATCAAAGCCCAATACAATTGATGAAAAATATAGTTTTTCATGCAAGGACCAAACATATTGAAATCCATCATCATTATGTTCGTCGGCAAACACAAGAAGGCAACATCATATTGAAGTATTATAAAACAAAAGATCAAGTTGATGATATATTCACTAAACCATTGAGCATTGTAAAGTTTGAAAATTTAGAAGTATGTTAAGGCTTCAAGAAGTATGCCCTTAATAATATAACTCTAATAAACATTAAGGGAGAGTGTTAAAACTAGAATTAAGAGATAATAATGTTTATTAGCAAAGTCGGTGAGGAGTGTTCTAGAAATCTTCAAGAAGTAGCATTTACAACAGGTAGCTGAAACATTTTATTTTTACCTATAAATAGAACCCAATCTCAGCGAATTGGGAAAGGGATTTCATCTGAGTTTTCTTAGTCTGTTTGCTGTTTTAGTGACTCTTTTAGAAAGCATTCCAGAATCCCTGGGTTTGTTGAGCGCTATTTTTTATAAATTGTATTTTAGAATATGTTGAGAGATCTATTCCAGAGTCCTTAGTGAAGTTAACATCTCTTTTAACCCTTAATCTAACCCAAAACAAAATCACCAGGAATATTCCCTGTATTTCCATATCCTCCCATCTTGAAACCCTCCGTCTGGGAAAAAACAGTCTATCCGGTGAGATACCGTCCTGGTTAGGCGATCTGCAAACCTACGCTCGTTGCAAGTATCATTCAACGATTTCACAGGCCAAATACCCAATTCATTTGGAGGGAGTTCAAGCATTAATTATCTTTTCATGTCAAGCAATAAGCTTACTGGTAAAATTTTGGAATCGTTGGGTTATATGCCAAACCTGGAATACCTTGATCTATCTAGTAATTAACTCAACAGAAGAATTCCAGAGAAGATGACCCAACTGAAGGGTATGATGCAGTCAAATATGAGTTTCAACCATCTGTGTGGTATGATTCCATGCGGCAAACTGTTCAACGCATTCCCTGCTTCCGCGTACATCCAGAACGATTGTGTCTACGGCCCGCCTCTAACTCCTTTTTGTGGCATGGTTTGAAGTGATCATGAGATTATTTGTAATTGGGATTGTATGGTCCAAATGATATCATCTTTATAACTAAATAAGATCGCTTAGCGCGGCTGCATTGCAGTTTTTTTACTAATGGAGTTGTTTTGAATGTGTTACAAGGTCACTAATGGAGTTGATTTGCACTTGTTGGATGAGTTTAATTTAAGCCTATTTTACCATCTACAAAAATTTAAATACATTAAATTATCTTAATTAATTTGAATGCTAATGCAATAAAGGAGTACTTCCAATCCTAAATAATTTGAATGCTAATGCAGTAAAATAGTGCTTTAAAAGAAAATACATTGAATTTCCATCATAGTTTGAGCCATGATATAGGAAGCATATCCAATCAATTAATGAGACTTTTGTTTTCTTATCAATGGCTAAATGGCTTAAGAGGAATTTTTCTATTATGAAACTAAACATTGATTTCTTTAGCATTTCTGGAAGGTCTTATGGTAGACCCCTCTAAATTTATGCCTTTTTGTACTAAGAATTTGTTAACCTAGATTGACAAGCTAGTATTTATGACATCATAAAGTGGAGTGTAATAAAAATATGGGAACATTATGGGCCAATGTTTATTTTAAGAAATAATGAAGGTTTTCATTTAGGTTTGATCATCTAATTTGTAATTTTGCTTTCATTCCTAATTTAATTTGGTATAGAATGATTTCAAATCTTACGTGAATTTAAATATCAATTTTAACATTCATAATACAATACCACATGTGAAATATATACATATTCAGAGGAAAATGATTCCTTAAAGGTGGTCCATTGTGGTTATTCAATGTGTCATTCTTCGCCCCTGTATACCTGGAAGTGTCACTGCTAGCTCGGGATTTCTAGCAGTTGTCATTTTTGGACTTAAAACCTTATAATGTTGACCACGTGGTGACCATATCACCTCGATAACTTCCTTGTCCTCAATCATAGTTATTCATGCGGTTTGATACTAACAGGTATGCTCGTATCTCCTTTCGAGAGTAAGTCTTTTTAATTAAAAATTTTGCTTAAAAGCCTTAAAGAAAGCCCCTGAAATATCTCTTTATGTCCCTCGAAGAAATCTAGTTAACCATTTAAATACATTATAAGACATAAGGTATTGCAAGGCACTTCTCATAAATATCCATTCATATAAACTTGGCAGAAAAAGGAATGTGGTATCACTCATGTAACTATAAAGGGATTAGTTACAAGAACCTTGATTCCTTTAGTTGTTTTGGCATAAGTAAATACAAAAATTCACACTAAATTAGCAGTTATACATTTTGTCGTATGCATCTTGCAGCCTGCTGTCATTTTTGTGTCAAAACTTATAAGAGTTTTGGTTACATTTTGCAATTCATGCATGAGTTCAGACCCTTGGAGCTGACATTTGTAGGAAAAAAATAGGTCCTAATATCAATATTGATTCATAATATCTTATAGATCTACTAGAGCCTTGGTTTCTTGGGATGTTTGACATTTCAAGGTTCAATTCACACTTTTGTTTCTTAAAAGCCTTAAATATAGCTTTTCAAAGATCTTTTTATGGCCTTGAAAGAAATCTAGTTACACACTTACACATGTAATTACTTCAAGAAATGAGACATTGCAAGGCACTAGTTTTAAAGATCCATCCATGTAGAGTCAATGAGGAAAAGAATGTGGTATCAATCATGTAACTAGAGAGGGATTAGTCATGGATAGCTTACCGCCTTCAGTTGTTTGGGCATAACTAAATGAAGAAATTTGCACGGAAATACCAGTAATTGTTCATTATATCGTGTATCTGGCAACCTGCTTGATTCAGAATGCTTCTCCCCTCTTATCAGTTGATTTCCTCTTCTTCCAATAAAAATGGAGGTTCTATAAAATGTCTTCTTTTTAGGTAGGTCAAACTTGCAAATAACTCATTTATCAAGGAGGGAAAAACACCTCTGGATAAATCTCCTCTCACTAATGTTACTTGGATAGTAAGCACCTTTCCAGCCACCCTCAGCCACAGATTCATCACATCTGAGAACACCTTACCAAACTTAAAAGAAAAGTGGTACTAGAAAGGGTAAGAGACAAAAGCAATAAGTAATGATTTTTTGTTGCAATCCTAAATTACCCCTTTAGTTAAAGTGTGGATAAGTACTATAAGGACTAATATACCTTCTGGTTCATGACCTTCAGCATAAATACGTATTATTCTTTTATTATCTTTAAGGGATACTGAGCGTGTGTGTATGTGGTGGGATTAATTATAAATGAGATTAAGTTACTTATGATCTATGCAAAAAATTGAAGAGCTTATTTTCGTCACGTCAGGCTATATTCATTATCTATGATTTAGTTACCAGTTATATATCTCTAGGTGGAATAACCCGCCTCATGAACATCCTTATGGTGTGGTAACCCTCGTTGGTGGTGGGTGCCAATCAACCAATTAATATACCCTTTGGGCTGATGGATATCTACTATTTTATTTTTCTTTAGTTTTGCATCCCATCAATATTCCCTTTGGGCTGATAGACATATGATATGTTCCCTTCCCTTAAAGCCTCTTTCTTCCTAAAAGGAAAGATGTACATTCTTTTAAATTGGGGAATGCAAGTTAAAAATGCAGATCTATATTATATGGTGATGGTAGTGCACAAATTTATGTATAGTGAATGCAATATGGAATCTCATGTCTTAAGCTCCTAATGCGCACCGAGCTAAAAATTAATTATATAATGTTGAATGATTATTAAGTAGTATATATATTCTATTTGCCTAGGCAATCCGTGTGTGTTAGCTTCTAGATATATGTTCCTATTAATCCCAGCGCTACTAGTTACTTCAGAATATAAGACTAGGCATCGTAGCAACTTGATAGGTATACTGGATCTAGAGAACGAATCACAACTGAATCTGGCGGGTGGCAGGATTAGCTAGAATTTGAACAGATTCTTTGGTTGGATCAACTGCTTATGAATCTATAACTATATCTTCTAGTTTATGCTTCCAAGCTATAAGTTTATGCTCATGATTATATGCTGCTGAAACTATTGGTGGTGGAACTGTATTAGTTATTAAATCCTTTTATAAACTGTTGATTCAGTATAAACAGGTTCCTTAGTATTATCAATATGGTATGAATCAACTGAATCTGCAACTTATTCTCCAACTAAGTAAATGAGGTTAATGGGTGCTATCTAAATAGGTGTTACTAGTGATGCTTTCACCCCGTCAAATGGAACTGGATAATCTCCATTTCGCTCGGGTGCCTTTACCTTTGCTCTACTGGGCTATGTTCCTTACTTTACCACCACTCTTGCTTTTGGCTTATATGTTAATGTATAATCAACTTAATAAATCCGATTAGTGAAAAAGTCATTTCGATAGTAAATCATATTAAACTGAGGACCTTGTATAGTTGCATAATACAATAAACAATGATAAGCTTAATAACAATACACTACTTCTTGGTAAACAAGATCAACGAGTGTTGATCCCACTTCCTGCTACGGAATGATCTGTATTTGGATCTGTTTAAATGAGATATCCAATTCATGGCCCCGGACCAATATCTGAGGGCTCTGGCTTTATAATTGGAGGGGATACAGGCTATGGAGCTGGAAAGCATATAGGGAAAGGCGCCACCTTATTATCTGATGCCCATACCATCATAGCTTCCCCTGTATTTGATGCTTCTACCTTCGCTGGTGATTCAAAACTGGATCCACTAACACTCAAACTGCCTAGGATACGGGATCTCGACCTTTCTCTATCCGCGATGCTGCAGGAAACCTGTAACTATATTTGGAACCCCTTAGGAAGGGAGCCTTGGACTATTACTGGGACTCACTATGCTGCTATATTAGCTAAAGTGGTAGCACTAATGGATGCAATATTTGATGTTTATTTGGATGGAAATATGGTGCTAACGAGGATGTCATTTAGGAATCAAAAGCGAATGCTCTCTAGGAAGCAAAATATGACGTTATTTAGGAAGCAAAAGCAGATCCTCTCTAGGAAGAAAAATAGGACGTTATTTAGGAAGGAAACATCGATGTTGTTTAGGAAGCAAAGTTGGACGTTATTTTGGAAGCAAACAATAGATGCTATTTTGGACGTCATAAAGGATGCTATTTAGGATGCAAAAAATGATGTTTTTTGAGACGCTTTAAGTTTTATCCATGACGCGTCCCATTTAGCGTCTAGTTTAACCACTCAATGTAGAAAAAATTTACACTAAAAAGGGACGCTAATTGTTGAAATATTGTAACTTCGAAGAATATTCTATATGTATCTTTTTGTGGTCCCCGATGGTCCTACTGGGAGAACCACTTGTATTACTTTGTACCCCGATGCTTCTAATTGGAAGAACTAATAAGAGTTATGAGGTAGTCCCCTTTAATTGTAAAGGTGGGTCATTAGCACCCCAGTGTGGTTACTTGAGCCTACATGTGTAACTCGAGCCTACATGACTAACTTGAGCCTACATGTCGGCATGAATAATTAAAGTGAACGGGTGAATATAAATAGAGGTGTGGCGCTCCTCATTTAAAGCACACACTCTCACTTGTGTAGCGCATTAGTGGAGGAGAGAGGAGTAGCTGAAGAAGGATGAGGATTAGGCTTTGATCTCCTTTTTGGTTTTACCTTTTGGGGCATCTATATTGAGGAAGCTTTTGCTGGGTTTTTCCCTTTAGGGTTTTCCCAAGATAAATCTTTGTGTTCTTTTTGTATGGTTGTGCTTGTGTATCTTTCAGTGATCCTGTTTATATGCTTTTGTTATGAAATTGAAATGAAATACTAATGATCTAGCTTAGCATATGAAAATTCAACACTAATTCCAGGATTTGTTGTAGTGGAAGGAATTATTGGTAGTTAGAGAGGATAAAGTTCATGAAGCCTTGGATAAATGAGGGGTCCAATGTTCAATTGTGGCCACTTATTCAAAAAATAACAATTTTATGTGCAACAAGATTATAGGTAAGGCTTTGAATAGAACGTTGGAAACTTTATTTGAAGATATTGTGTTCATCACATACTTTCCTCTTCTAAATAGTCTATGTAAAAAGGTCTACCTCCATGAGAAGCCTACTAGTGCTTCATGTGATTGCAACCTTGGTATCTCGTGGGGAATAGTCTTGTTCAAACTCATCGGTGATTTTTGTTATAAAAGTTCATGAATAGAGGTGTTGAGGAAATCAACAAAAAAAGCAAACTCACTCAACTTCCAAGAGTGACGTAGGAGAGAGAAGAATTCACCTCATGCTACCATTGGAACCGTCCAATTACTTTTTAAGAGTAAAATAAAAAGGATGAGGTCTAGGTTGAACAAACCTTAACAAAAGCAAGAAAAAAAAGCAAAAAAAATGAGAAATGGGTCAAAATTAATTAAAAAAATGATTCGGAACTCTTGAGCCACAGAAATACACCGATGAACCCATGAAAGAATTTTGGAACTAAATCCACAGATGAAGGAATTTTGAAGTTCCAAGCCAACACAAGGCAGTATAACCAGCAGCGTTTGACATTTCAAAATCTGTGCTTTCCACATATTGTCCTTTGGTGGATAATCGAAGTTGACATCGGTGGGAATTGAAAGAATATTAGTCTTCATGAATAGTTTAAGAGATAAAAACCTAAAATACAAAGAATGTTCCTGATATAAATACCAACTGGTTGGTTTCATAAAGTTCATTCTCACTGTGCAGTGTGCAGAAGTTTTTGATTACTGAGTTGTGCAATGGAGAAAAGTGGCTTAGCCTTCGTTGTTGTGTTAGTACTGATGTCGTTAAACTCATGCGGACCACAAATGATAGCAGCAAAATGTGGAGAAGGCGACCGAGCTGCCTTGTTAGATTTCAAAGCCGCCATTGTGAAGGATTCGAGCGGAGCTCTTAAATTATGGACGGCCACGGCCAAGGATTGCTGCAAATGGAAAGGAGTCTCGTGCGATAGCAATAACGGTCGAGTGGTAAGTATGAATCTTGATGCTGATCCGCTGAACCAAGGCAACAGTGTGTACATCAGTGGAACTATATCAGAATCCGTCGAGAACCTCTCTTCTCTCCACACCTTTATTATTGTGAGCTGGAAAAATATAGGCGGAGCAATTCCATCTTCTCTTTCTTGCCTTTCGGCCTTAACCACTCTTTCTATTGATGACAACAGACTCACCGGTTCCATTCCTTCTGACATCGGCCAACTTGTCAGTCTGCAGTCTCTGTCTCTCTCCGAAAACCTGCCTACGGGTCCTATTCGTAAATCCATCGGAAATATACAGAATCTAACTTCTTTGAACTCGGATTCGAATCGGCTCTCTAGCTCCATTCCTTGAAGCATAGGAAACCTGACTAGGTTGTCCGTGTTGACTCTCAACAGCAATTTGCTCTCGGGTCCCATTCCGGACTCCATGGGAGATCTGAAAAAGCTCACGACATTACATATATCAAACAATTTCTTCACGGGTAGGATTCCTTCCTAGTTAGGAAATATGTCAATGCTTGCGGAGCTCTTGGCAAGTAACAATCGTTTCAGCAAAATTATTCCAGAATCCCTGGGTTTGTTGAACGCTAATTTTTATAAATTGTATTTGGACCAGAATATGTTGAGAGGATCTATTCCATAGTCCTTAGTGAAGTTAACATCTCTCTTTAACCCTTAATCTAACCCAAAACAAACTCATTGGTAACATTCCGGAATCGTTGGGTGATATGCCAAACCTGGAATGCCTTGATCTGTCTAGTAATCAACTCAACGGAAGAATTCCAGAGATGATAACCCAACTGAAGGGTATGATGCAGTTAAATATGAGTTTCAACCATATGTGTGGTATGATTCCACAGGGCAAACTGTTCGACACATTCCCTGCTTCCGCGTACATCCACAACGATTGTCTCTGCGGCCCGCCTCTATCTCCTTTTTGTGGTACTGTTTGAAGGGATCATGAGATTATTTGTAATTGGGATTGTATGGTCCAAATGATATCAGTTTTATAACTAAATAAGATCGCTTACTGCGGCTGCATTGCAGGTGGGTTTTACTAAGGAGTAAGCTATCTACCGGAGTAAGCTATCTACCCGACCATTTGCACCTGGTCCTGTCTGGACGTCGAATAGATAGCTTACTCTTTACCTGACACCATGAGGTTCTTCAGCCTTAAACTTCCATCCTGCTCTACTTAGTCGAAAAACTCCGTGAGGTTCTTCAGCCTTAGACTTCCATCCCGCTCTACTTAGTCGGAAAACTTCTACTTGTAGCAGGAGAGGAAATTATATGCTAGCTATCTCATCGTTGCTCCAAGACTGGGAAGTGTTACAGTTTACTGACTTCAAAAATGTTTCAAGACTGGGAAGTGCTACAGTCTATCTAAAGAGATCAAGTTAAATGAAACCGGGGAAAAAGAGTGATCAGGTAAAACGGAGAGGCTTTGCTTCATCTCTAAACTGCCATGTATTATTTAATAGAAAATTAACAGCGTTTCATAGAGGCAAAAAAGAATAAAAGATTACCTGTTAAAGCCACTTCACACTTGGGTCTTGAGAAATTGACTTTAGTGTTCACGGATCTTTCAAGTCCATAGAATCCAAATTACAGTGTATCCTCTTTGAAGTTTTGTGCCTCTGTATGTTTATTTATATTGGCATGTCTTAAAAAACAAAAATTAAATAAAATTTCTGAATATTTCTTACCAGTCTCGTGCCACTAATCCAAAACCACAATTATTTTATTTGTTTATTGTGTGTGATCACCCTGCAATAGCCACGAATTTAGTATGTTTTTTTGGTTCCATCATAACTTGCTTTCCTTATTGTGTATGCGATTGCCCTACAATAGCCAATAGCCAAGAACTTATTTCATTACATTAATGATCGATTTGTAAGTGCTGTGATAACATTTGTTTTGACATAGCCACGAATTTAATTCATTAATGTTGAAATTGGAGGTGCTGTCATGAAGAT
The DNA here is from genome assembly GCA_001517045.1 of Pseudotsuga menziesii. Classification (NCBI taxonomy): domain Eukaryota; kingdom Viridiplantae; phylum Streptophyta; class Pinopsida; order Pinales; family Pinaceae; genus Pseudotsuga; species Pseudotsuga menziesii. The sequence goes on from LPNX010631695.1 coordinate 12,471, forward strand.
TCAAACTACTGCCTTTTTTTTTTTTTTATAAACACGAATATTGTAAAAGAATATGTCTCGTGTAATATTTATATTTACATTCCATAAATGTTGAGTTTAAATATAAGAATTTATATTTTCATTTTATAACTGTGTTTGGGTTCGGTAGCATCAAAATCAATTAGGCTATCCACGCTTGCATCAGCCATGGATTTATATAGAAATGAATCATTTGCCTGATGGGGATGAATTTGACACTCAGAGAGATGCTGGGCACAATCACATGCCGAGTGAAAGTAATTTTGGGCAAAAATATTGAGAAAACTATTTCTACAAGTAAGTAAGATAACCACTGGTGGGACCCGGTGCAAATGGTCGGGTAGATAGCTTACTCCTTTTACTAATGGAGTTGTTTTGAATGTGTTACAATGTCATTAATGAAGTTGATTTGCACTTGTTGGATGAGTTTAATTTAAACCTATTTTACCATCTACAAAAATTTAAATACATCAAATTATCTTAATTAATTTGAATGCTAATGCAATAAAGGAGTACTTTGAATCCTAAATAATTTGAATGCTAATGCAGTAAAATAGTACTTAAAGGAAAATACATTCAATCTCCATCATAGTTTGAGCCATGATATAGGAAGCATATCCAATCAATTAATGAGACTTTTGTTTTCTAATCAATGTGTAATGTCCCCAAAAATTGAAAATATTTTTTTTTATAGGCTGGTGAAAACTACCCAAAAGGGATCATTAGTACTCATGCGGAAACAATAGATGCTCCTTAAACTTTCAACCTCTTTGATTCTGCCCAATGTCTTCTTAATCTCTTACCCATTCCGTGACTATTAGTTCGTTTACTTCTTATGTCTTAATTTTGTTATTTAAACCATCGATCTATCATAGTTACTATTGTGGGTGAATTAATGAGTTATTTAGATCATTGTTTTACTTTTGCTTATGTGTACTTTGTTTATTAAATAAAAGCTAACTTAACTTTGTTGATGGGGATAAAGTGGTGGAGTGACGGGACTTGTTCTCCCATGACGATCTGAGAGGTAAGGTTATTCTTCGTTATGCAGGCTTGCTTAGTTAATTCGAACTAAGGAAACTTATTCATTGATTCACAGGTTACTCTTGCAACATCGGGATTATTGGTTACTTGACACAATTCAGTTCTTAATTAAACTTCCCGTTCTGCCTTGTACTTCTGTTACTGTTTTGTTTTACTACTCAGGTACATCCTATGTTTACTAATTATCTGTATTCGTTAAATCACTAAATTCTTATGAATTATCTTACTGTCCTTCCATTATTATTTTCTATCTCTTCTTTACCTACTTACTCATTTCTTGTTTCTATTTTGCAGGTTTTACATTGGTGATGAGCTTGTAGACTTATGCTTGTTCTTCCTAGCGAGGGAATTATGTCATACTATGTTTGTGATACTGCCTAAAAGCTACAACCTAGGCCTACGAATTGAGTGCATCAACAACCTATATGGCTAGCGTAAAAGGCAAGTGATAACACTAAAAGCTTTATGCTAAGGGCACACATTATAACTTTATAAGATAGTATTAGGGAAAACATTGTAACACTATATGATAGTGTTAAAGCTGTGCATACCATAGAGTGGAGACTATGGTATATATACCATGTCATTTGTATTGAGCCTGCGCTGGCTTTCAAGGGGTGGAGAAACCATAGTATAGAAGGTTTAACATAAGACAAGCTTGATATGATGTTGGTCCAAGATCTTATGGTTGGGGTTTATGGTGGCGTTAATGGCCACCAGCTGGTGCCATTAATGCCATTGGGGTTGGTGAAAACCCTTGGCAAAGGACTTGTCATTCGTTGTATGCGCATTATGGTAATGGCATTGTGGTGTAGTGAATCCTCTACGTGTTTGGAGGATGGAGATGACCCCATCGATTCGCAGGTGAGCTTAACCTAGCTCTGTGTAAATTGCATTGCTTTGTTTGGTTTTCTCCATGGCACGGTCATGCTCCTCATGCCATCGTGGTTTGTCTATAGGTGAAAGAGAAGGCGCTCCAGGGTTTGCATAGGCTACACTCGTCGAGTTGGGATTTCTCATTTACGGCCATGGTAAGCCTGCTAGCAAGAATCACTTGCCTCCTTTCGTTATGGGCATTCCTTAGTTGGAAATCGTTACTGGGTTGGAGTTTTGATGGTTCTTGTTGACTCTCCCTTTGGGGTTTAAGATGTAACTTGATCTAGTTTCTAAGTTGACTCTTGTTGAGAGATTTGGTAAATGTTTGGGCTGTGGCTGCACCATTACTTGTAATGGTGCCATAGCTCACAGCTTGCCCATAATCGTTTTGATACTTTGACTGATTGTAGAGAGGGTTCGTGTCTCACTATGTAATTTCACTGCACGTTGGTTTTAACATGAAGACTGTAATGTAAATGATATGAAATTCCTACGATTTCGTCGAGCGGTTAAACACTGTGTAAACTTGAGTTTTGTATGGTTATTTACTTGCTTTGTTTTATATGGACTATAATGGAATCGATCGTGGCCTTACAGCCTGTAGAAAATTACTTTGTGTATAAAATATTGTTTTGGGTTATGGTCGTATGCACAACACTCTGTTTGTTTGGTTTATGTTTTAAGTTGGGAGCTTCTGGAGTTTAGGAGTTATGCCATGGGTTGCACCATTGTAAAAATGGTACCGTAGCCCATTGGATTGACACCATGTGCTCTGTGTTAGCGTATAAATGGAGTCTATGTTTTAAAACAGAGTATTGTAATCTTAGTTTGAATTTGTCCAGCGTGGGTGTAGGCCATGCCACGAATGGCATGTGCCTCTCCCAATGACTGTGATAGCTTTTAGTTGGCATTTTAATTGTAAATTGTTTACTTGGAAAGAATTGGGCTGTAACAGCCAGGGTTATGACAACCCATGATATCGATTGGTTTTAAAAACGTGACTATGTGTTTAGTTTGAAACTTGGCCGAGGCCATAACTAGGGTCTTTACGACCTCACTATGAATGTAAGCATTGTTTGGATTTAAGGGATTGTGGCATAGCTTTAAAGCATAGCCTACCCATACTAGAGATATAGCATGGACTGTAGAGAATGGTTATGTGATTGCTTACTGATTGCATATGAAATACTTATGGTTTTAATAATGTTATTGTCTTGGGTTTAGACATCTACACGATTCGATGTCACGACCTCTTGATGAGAAAATGGGTTTTAATTGTTCAAATGATACATTTAGTTATGTATAGATTTTAAATGGGACTTTTAAAACCCTTTATGTGTTTATGATGGATGCCTATAATAATATGACTATGAATTTAAACATTCGAGTTATGTTAATGGATACGATTTGGATTGTGGATTTTATATAATAATACAGAGTTTGATAATGGACCACATGGATAGTCACGATGCCTTCTCTATTTAGTTAATTTGGATTATGTTTATTAAAATGGAAAGTTATATATTTAATTTGTTTTTACATGGTTATGTAGATAAGACCTTAGAAGGTCTTTAATAATTTGTTAGCTTGTTTATTATGAATTATGTTCCTAGTAGATCTAGGTTAAATTATAAACTTGCATTAGTTAACATAGCCAATATTTTAATTAAGTTCTAGTGAATTAGTTTTGTTGAGAATTAGGGAAAGCCTCTGCTGACAAATGGAATATGTCAGCAGAGTATTAAATACAGAGAACATGGTAAAAACATAATACTGAGATCAAACCTAGTTAATACATGAACATTTATGAGAGATGCAACCCTAAACATAAACAACCTATGATTAGTAATTTACAGATACAAACCCTAGCAGATTGTTAACCATAAGATAGAACTAGTAGGGATAGAAATTTCATTACAACCATTACTTAACATAAATAGTAATGAAACTTTGGAAAGAAATAAAATAGGCCTTCAAGGGTTTCATACCTGAAAATTGAAGCTTTGTCAATGGCTGCACCTGCACACTTAAATAATTAGTGTTAACAATTCAATGCAGATTTGACCTCTATTTAATGACCAAATCACTTGGGAACTACCATGTTCCTCCCAACCATGACCCGAAACCGTTCTTGGTTCTAATCTGGATCCCCCCAAGATGGACTCCAACATGCAAGTAGCTCAGAGCTCCTAAGGTAGGGTTTCTTAACTGGTAATCAGTTCTGAATCAATCCTCTTTTCCTTGCAGGAAAAGTTCTTCAAGAAAACATTTGAGAGCAAAACAGGGCGAATAATAATTCTCCTAGATGAAAAATCAAAACTCCCAAGCCTTTGCTTTGCTTGATTATTTATAGGCATACTTTTCACTTAGAGGGGCAGTTAAATCAAGAAATCCTTGATTTCTTGATTTAACCCTTTTTAATTTAATGGGGTAATTTTCAATTCTTAACCTAGGAACTTTTAACTAGTTCCTAGTTAGTCTATCATAGATATATCACTATTTATTAATATTTTAATAATAAATAATAATTGGTGGAGCTTCTCTTCCTTCTTTATTCAATTATATAATTAATTGTAATTAATTCTTTATACATACTATGTATAAAATACATAGTATTAAAATACTTGTTAACACTTGTCTTCAGGCGGCATGTGTCATGATCCCTAGACTTAACAACACTTCTTTTTATGAAGGTGAAGTAGATAGATGGTTGAGGTCTACTAGGATAGGAAAATATAAACATCCTTGCATGTTGGATTTCCCTCATTTAAGGTGGTAGTTCTTCAGTACTTGATGAGAATACATAAATTCAAAATTTCATTTAATCACTTAAAAATAAGTATGATGAGATCAATATTATTCCTCGACTCGTTTTCACTCAAAGGTGATTTTAATCTTTTGAGTAACCCCTAGCGCTTACCAGAGCCCATACTCAACGCCTATAACAAGGAGTTACAAACATAGTTCAATTCCAGAGTTCTCGCTCAACACTAAATTCTAGGATGTACTTGTACAATACACCTAGGGATACAATGGCCAAAGATTTGGTGCTCCAGAGTTTATGCTCAACACCAACATGGAATGCTCCAGAGTTTATGCCCAACATTTCCAAATTATATTTTCATGTGTTCTAGAGCTTTATGCTCAACACAAATGTAAGTACTCATGTGCTCCAGAGCCTCTTGCTCAACACAAAACATCTCATTGATCATGTGCTTCAGGGTCCATGCCCAGCACAAACATTTCATCAATCATGTGCTTCAGGGTCCACGCCCAACACAAACATTTCATGAATTATGTGCTTCAGGGTCCATGCCCAACACAAAACATATATATACCTGTATATCATCAACCATGGGCTTACGCCCAATATACAAAACAAATCATCATGTTCATATGCAATGGGGCCTTTGACCCAATATAAAAATAAAACATCAATATAACCATTAAGGTCAATAGGATCATTCCTATAAATGGTAGGTCCAAAATTCGGGATATTACATCCCTCCCCGTTTAGTACAACACCGTCCTTGGTGTTCTAGGGACTCTGAATGATATCATGAAACAAGGCGGGGTAAGCCTTTCTCATGGTGGCCTTATTCTCCCAGGTAGCCTCATCTAGCTCAAAGTGCTTCCAATGCACTTTCAATTGGACTATAGTGCACTTCCGAAGCTGCACTTCTCTCTTGTCCAATATATGGAAAGGCTTAGGGGCAAATTCTCCCTCAGGTTCCACCTGTAATAATGACCAATTAATGACATGCTTAGTGTCATAAAAATATTGCTTTAATAAAGATCCATGGAAAACATTATGAACTCTTACGTGCGCAGGTAATGCTAGTTCATAAGCCACTAGTCCTTTCTTGGATAGAATTTCAAAAGGCCCATAAAATATAGGTGCTAACTTACCACACCTACCCAAACTCAACGAGCTCCATTTTGCTTTCACTTTCAAGTAGATATGCTCACCTACTTGATAGTCTTTATCTTTTCTTTTCTTATCTGCATAACTTTTTTGATGGTCTTGTGGCTCTCTAAGGTTTCCCTGGAACTTGGTAACTAACTGTTCCAAGTCCAATAATAGGTCATTCCCTAACATGAGCCGATCCATCATACTATCCCAAGTAACTGGGGTCCTACACTTCTATCCATAGAGTACCTCGAAAGGACTCATCTTGGTAGAAGCATGATACCCGTTGTTATATGCAAACTTTGCAAGGTGCAGATAATCCTCCCACTTTGTGGGATTGTTCATGACATACATTCGAAGCATGTCTTCAACAATTTGGTTTACTCTTTCAGTCTACCCATCCGTTTGCAGATGATAAACAGTGCTAAAGTTCAGCTGCATCTCTAATCCAGAGAATAAAGATCTCCAAAGTTTCATGTGAGCTTAACATCTCGATTTAAGATAATCACTTTGGGTATCCCATGCAATCTAAATATCTCTTTCAGGAAGATATCGGCAATGTTCACGGCCTTGTAGGTCGATTTCACAGGGATGAAGTGTGCCGCCTTTGAAAACTTGTCAATGATTACGAAGATGGAATCATTTTTCTTTTTACTTTTTGGTAAGCCAGTAATAAAATCCATACTGTTAACCTTCCACTTCCACTCTAGAATGGGAAATGACTGTAGCAATCCTGAAGGATGTTGGTGCTCAGCTTTAACTAGCTAGCATTCCTGACATTTTGCAATGAACATTGCAATGTCGGCCTTTAACTTAGGACAGAAAAAGTGTCTCTTGACGGTAGATATCATCTTTTGATATCTGAGGTGCCCCAAGTAGGGTGCCCTATGAAATTCTGTGAGTATGTTGGACCTCCATCTGGACCATACAATCTATCCTTGGACCATAGTAGTCCAGAGTCGTCCACCTTGTATTCCTTCTATTGTTGAAACAACTGGTCCTCCTGGATCTTATTGAGGATTTCCACATAGAATGGGTCAACCTTGTTGGCCATTCTAATATTTTCATGCAAATTTGCATTAGTTTTAGTCAGGGTCACCTCATATATCATATGAGTTCGTTGACTCAAGGCATCGACAAATTTGTTCTCTTTGCCTTTAATGTTCTTTAGTTCAAAGTGATACTCACTCAGGAAAGCCAACCATTTGGCTTGCCTCGCATTCAGATCGGGTTGATCGAATAAATACTTTAGACTCATATTGTCAGCCTTTAGAAGGAACTTCCTTCCCATGAGGTAGTTCCTCCACATCTTCAGAGCATGGATAATGGCCGCTAGATCAAGATTGTGTGTGGGATAATTCTGCTCATGCTATTTTAATTTTCGTAATTCATAACAGATCACATGATCATTTTGCAAGAGGAATCCTCCAAGTACTTCCTTGCTTGCATCCGTGCATACAACGAAATCTGCATCGGGATCCGCAATCCACAACATTGGTGCGGTCATCAAAAGATGCTTAAGCTTTTGAAAAATTTCTTCACATTTGTCAATTCATAAGAACTTGTTTCCTTTCTTCTGCAAAGCCATCATGGGACAAGCGATTCTCGAGAAGTTCTCAATGAACTTTCGATAATACCCAGCTAAATACAAAAATGACCTAATGTTAGTGACACTAGTTAGGTTGGGCCAATCCTTTATGGCTCGAATCTTTTTTGGGTCCACAGCTATTCCTGCCTCAGATATGATGTGACCTAGGTACTGTATTTCTGGTTTGTAAAAATCACATTTAGTAAACTTAGCGTAGAGCTAGTGTTCTCTCAACACTCGAAGTACTATGCGAAGGTGTTCTTCGTGTTCCTCTTTATTCTTGGAATAAACCAGAATGTCATCAATAAAGACTAGTACAAACTTATCCAGATATTTACTGAATATGTTGTTCATCATACACATAAAGTTGCAGGTTCATTTGTCAACCTGAACGGAATCACTACAAACTCATAGTGCACATACCTTATACAAAAAGCGGTCTTGGGAATATCTTCGACTCGGATCCGTACCTGATGGTACCCGGATCGCAAGTCAATCTTCGAAAATATTTTGGCTCCTCCCACCTGGTCTAACAGATCATCAATCCTAGGGAGCGGGTAACGGTTCTTACTAGTCATTTTTTTCAACTGACGGTAATCAATGCACATCTGCATCGTACCGTCCTCCTTATTTACAAACAAAATTGGTGCTCCCCAAGGGGACACACTGGTTTAGATATCCCCTTTTTTTATTAACTCCTGCAACTGCAGTTTGAGTTCCACCAATTCCGGTGCACTCAAGAGGTAAGGGGCTTTGGAAGCTGGAACTGATCCTGGGGTCAGTTCAATGGAAAAATCTAGGTCTCATTTCGGAGGTAATCCGGGGATTTCCTCGGGGAACACCTCCTTGAATTTTTCAAGTACGAGGAATTATTTTATATGTTGTTCTCTATCAGACTCTACGTCTCGGATGTTTACCACCAACAACTTGCAACCCTTCCTAACACACTTCTTTGCTTGTAAGGCACAGATTTGTCTTACAGAAACTTTCTTTAGGATGCCTTGAACCTTCACTTGGTTCCCTTGGCCATCAGTATACAAGATAGACTTGTGTAGACAATCGAGCATGACATGGTGTTGTTCCAACCAGTCCATGCTGATAAGAATATCGTATGATCCTAAAGGTAGGATGTTCAGGTTTATCTTAGTAAGGAAACCATTCAGGTTTACTTCGCATTCTTTAACAATTTCTGAGCCTTCCGTTTCGTACCTGTGGCTAACTGTACCAACCAAGTTTTATCATGCTTTACTTTTCCTAACTTGCATAAATCAACAATATCAGGTGCAACATAGCTCCGACAAGCATCGAGATCAATAAGTATTAAAACAAAGGTGTTCAAGATCTTACCTTTGATCTTGACCATTGTAGCTTAATGGTCCACCTGTCGGCCATCTAATGCTACATAGATTCGCGGGGTTCCCGCTATATCCTCTATGATAGGTTCTTCTTTCAGGTTATGCAAGACTCCATTGTTTTTGTTCTTACAATCTCAAGCATAACGCGGTCTATTGCAAATCCAGCACTTGATAGCTAAAGGGGTAGCATTGACTCCACTCACCACTTTTTTATTACCATTAGGAACTAGTACATAGGGCTTCATACCAGTTCTGTTGAATTTTTTGTTCGCTTGAAAGCTGTTATTTTGCTTTCTATAAGACTGCGGGTTTGACCCAAGATTTTGGTTATCAAAACGTTTCTAGACTTTTCTTTGTTTCTGTTCTGGTTTCCTTTCCATAAATTCCCATGCTCATAATAGATTCGGGCCTTGTGTAATGCAGTATCTAGATTCTTTGGCATGTCGAATTCAATCCTGTCCCGAAAACTGGGAGGAAGACATCCTAGGAACTGCTGGATCTTCACCTTTTATTCTTTGATATACGGTACATAATGCAGTAGATCCATGAATCTGTTTATAAATGCATCCATAGTCATGGACCCCATTCCCAGTTCATGGAACTCCTTTACCTTGCCGTCAAAGAACATTTCCAACATGTATTTTTCTTGAAAAATATTTCGGAAGTTTTTCCAGCTTATTTATTGCAACTCATATTTCTTGGTGTGCTTTAAATGTCGCCACCATCTTGCTGCCTTGCCATTCAGGTTGTAGATGGAAAGCCTAGCCTGCATCACACTTGAATAGTTATGAACCTAGAAATACTTACTCATTCCCAGCAACCATTCTTCATCCTTTTCTCCTGTATTTACTTCACCTTCATAGGTCGGGGCTCTTATTTTTCGAAACTCCCCCTGAATACTGTCGTCACTTCTTTGCCTCTTTTTCTGTGTAGAAAGTGAGTCATCACTACCAGGACTATGATGTTCTACTTTAGTTGCTTTAGGTTTACCTTCTTTTTCTGCTTCGTTTGGGATGCTGGCCCGCTCATGGTACGGTTCTCTTTTGGATCTGTTAGTGGATTGGGTAGGTTTACCTTGCGGGATACCTCCCGTCATGTTACTTAAAAATGATTCATTTATAGCTTGTTGTTCCTTTCTTTGATTTAGACTGTCTTCTTTGAAACTTTTCAGTTCAGCTCGAAGACTATGGAAATTTTTCAGCACATTAGAATTTAGCTCGACCACCAAGTTCACCTCCGGACTGGGGGTGGTCATTTCTTCCTAATGGTTGTTTTCTCCCTCAATATTCATAAACTAAACAGCGTTGTAAAAGTTTTCCTGAAACACAAATTTTTTTAAATAGCAGCAAAAATTTCTATTAGTAACAAAATTTATTGATCATACTTTATTTTCTCTATGTGAATGCCTGGTCCGCCCATAAGTCTCTCAGTATTGAAACTGGGCTCTGACACCACTTGTAATGTCCCCAACAATTGAAAAAAATAAAAATTATAGGCTAGTGAAAACCACCCAAAAGGGATCATTAGTACTCATGCAGAAACATAGATGCTCCTTAAACTTTCAACCTCTTCGGATTCTGCCCAATGTCTTGTTAACCTCTTATCCATTCCGTGACTATTAGTTTGTTTACTTCTTATGTCTTAATTCTATTATTTAAATTGACGATCTATCATAGTTACTACTGTCAGTGAATTAATGAGTTATTTAGATCATTGTTTTACTCCTGCTGATGTGTACATTGTTTATTAAATAAAAGCTAACTTAACTTTGTTGATGGGGATAAAGTGGTGGAGTAGCGGGACTTGTTCTCCCATGACGATATGAGAGGTAAGGTTATTCTTCATTATCCAGGCTTACTTAATTCATTCAAACGAATTCACCTTATTCATTGATTCACGGGTTACTCTTGCAACATCGAGATTATTGGTTACCTGACACAATTCAGTTCTTAATTAAACTTCCCGTTCCACGTTGTAATTTTGTTATTGTTCCGTTTTACTACTCAGGTACGTCCTATGTTTACTAATTATCTATATTCGTTAAATTACTAAATTCTTATGAATTATCTTACTGTCCTTCCATTATTATTTTCTCTCTCTTGTTTACCTACTTACTCGTCTATTATTTCTATTTTGCAGGTTTTATATTGGTGACGAGCTTGTAGACTTACGCTTGTTCTTCCTAGCGAGGAAATTATGGCATACTACATTTTCCATACTGCCTAAATGCTACAACCTAGACCTACGACTTGAGTGCATACACTACCTATATGGCACCTATATGGCTAGCATAAAAAGGAATTGATAACACTAAAAGCTTGATGCTAAGGGCACACGTTATAACGTTATAAGATAGTGCTAAGGGAAAACATTGTAACATTATATGATAGTGTTAAAGCTACGCATACCATAGAGTGGAGACTATGGTATATATACCATGTCATTTGTATTGAGCTTGCGCTGGCTTTTAATGAGTGGTGAAACCATAGAATAGAGGGTTTAACATAAGACAAGGTCGATATGATGTTGGTCCATGATCTTATGGTTCGGGTATATGGTGGCGTTAATGGCCACCAACTGGTGCCATTAATTCCATCGGGGTTGGTGAAAACCCTTGGCATTCGTTGTATGTGCATTATGGTAATGGCATTGTGGTGTAGTGAAGCCTCTACGCATTTGGAGGATGGAGATGACCCCATCGATTCATAGGTGAGATTAACCCAGCTCTGTGTAAATTCCATTGCTTTGTTTGGTTTTCTCCATGGCATGGTCATGCTCCTCATGCCATCGTGGTTTGTCTGCAGGTGAAAGTGAAGGCGCTCCGGGGTTTGCATAGGCTACACTGGTCGAGTTAGGATTTCTCATTTATGTCCATGGTAAACCTGCTAGCAAGAATCACTTGCCTGCTTTCATTCTGGGAATTCCTTAGTTGGAAATCGTTACTGGGTTGGGGTTTCGCTGGTTCTTCTTGAATCTGTCTTCGGGGTTTAAGATGTAGCTTGCTTTGGTTTCTAAGTGGACTCTTGTTGAGATATTTGGTAAATGTTTGGGCCTTGGATGCACCATTACTTGTAATGGTGCCACAGCTCACACCTTGCCCATAATCGTTTTGATACTTTGACTGATTGTAGAGAGGGTTCTTTCCTCACTATGTAATTTCACTGCGTGTTGGTTTTAACATGAAGGCTGTAATGTAAATGATATGAAATGCCTATGATTTTGTCCAGCATTTAAATACTTTGTAAAGTTGTGTTTTGTATGGTTATTTACTTTCTGTGTTTTATGTGGACTGTAATGGAATCGATCGTGGCCTTACTACCTATAGAAAATTACTTTGTGTATAAAATATTGTTTTGGGTCATGGTTGTATGAACAACACTCTATTTTTTTGGTTTATGTTTTAAGTTGGGAGCTTCTGTAGTTTGGTCGTTATGCTATGGGCTGCACCATTGTAGAAATGGTGCCTTATCCCATTGGATTGCCACCATGTGCTCTGCGATAGTGTATAAATGGAGTCTGTGTTTTAAAATAGAGTATTGTATTCTTAGTTTGAATTTTCCCATTGTGGGTGCAAGCCATGCCATGAATGGCATGTGCCTCTCCCAACGACTGTGATAACTTTTTGTTGGCATTTTAATTGTAAATTGTTTACTTGGAAAGAATGTGGCTGTAATAGCCAGGGTTATGACAACCCACGATATCGATTGGTTTTAAAAATGTGACTTTGTGTTTAGCTTGAAACTTGGCCGATGCCGTAACTAGGGTCTTTACGACATCGCTGTTAATGTAAGCATTGTTTGGATTTAAGGGATTGTGGCATAGTTTTAAAGCGTATCCTACACATACTAGATATATGTCATGGACTATAGAAAATGGCTATGCGATTGCTTACTAGTTTTATATGAAATACTTATGGTTTTAATAATTTTTCTGTCTTGGGTTTAGACATCTACAGGATTCGATGTCACGACCTCTTGATGACAAAATGGGTTTTAATTGTTTAAATGATACGTTTGGTTATGTATAGAATTTAAATGGGACTTTTAAAACCCTTTATGTGTTTATGATGGATGACTGTAATAATAGGACTGTGAATTTAAACATTCGAGTTATGTTAATGGATACGATTTGGATTGTGGATTTTATATAATAATACAGAGTTTGATAATGGACCACATGGATGGTAATGATGCCTTCTCTATTTGGTTAATTTAGATTATGTTTATTAAAATGGAAAGTTATATATTTAATTTGTTTTTACATGGTCATGTAGAGCAAACCTTAGAAGGTCTTTAATAATTTGTTAGCTTGTTTATTATGAATTCTATTCCTAGTAGATCTAGGTTAAATTATAAACTTGTATTAGTTAACATAACCAATATTTTAATTAAGTTCTACTGAATTAGTTTTGTTGAGAATTAGGGAAAGCCTCTGTTGAAAAATGGAATATGTCAGCAGAGTATTAAATACAGAGAACATGGTAAAAACATAATACTAAGATCAAACCTAGTTAGTACAGGAACATTTATGAGAGATGCAACCCTAAACATAAGCAACCTATGATTAGTAATTTACAAATACAAACCCTAGCAGATTGTTAACCATAAGACAGAACCAATAGGGTTAGAAATTTCATTGCATCCATTACTTAACATAAACAATAATGAAACTTTGGAAAGAAATAAAATAGGCCTTCAAGGGTTTCATACCTAAAAATTGAAGCTTTGTCAATGGCTGCACCTGCACACTTAAATAATCAATGTTAAAAATTCCATGCAGATCTAACCTCTGTTTGATGAACAAATCACTTGGGAACTACCACGTTCCTCCCAACCATGACCCAGAATCATTCCTGGTTCTAATCCGGATCCCCCCAAGCAGGACTCCAACATGCAAGTAGCATAGAGCTCCTAAGGTAGGGTTTCCTAACTGGTAATCCGTTTTGAATCAATCCTTTTTTCCTTACAGGAAAAGTTCTTCAAGAAAACACTTGAGAGAAAAACAGGCAGAATAATAATTCTTCTAGATGAAAAATCAGAACCCCTAAGCCTTTGCTTGGCTTGAGTCTTTATAGGCAGAATTTTCAGTCAAAGGGGCAATTAAATCAATAAATCTTTGATTTCTTGATTTAACCCTTTTTAATTTACTGGGGTAATTTTCAATTCTTAACCTAGGAACTTTTAACTTGTTCCTAGTTAGTCTTTCATAGATATTTCACTATTTATTAATTTTTTAATAATAAATAATAATTGGTGGTGCTTCTCTTCCTTCTTTATTCAATTATATAATTAATCGTAATTAATTCTTTATACATACTATGTATAAAATACATAGTATTAAAATACTTGTTAAGACTTGTCTTTGGGCATCATGTGCCATGATCCCTAGACTTCACGACACTTCTTTCATGAAGGTCAAGTAGATAGATGGCTTAGGTCTACTAGGTTAGGAAACTCTAAATGTCCTTGCATGTTGGATTTCCCTCATATAACGTGGTAATTATTCATTACTTGATGAGAATACAGAAATTCAAAATTTCATTTAATCACTTAAAAATAAGTATGATGAGATCAATATTATTCCTCGAGTCGTTTTCACTCAGAGGTGATTTTCATCTTTTCAGTAATCCATAGCACTTACCAAAGCCCATACTCAATGCTTATAATAGGGAGTTACAAACATAATGCAATTCCATAGCTTTTGCTTAACACTAAATGCTAGGATGCACTTGTACGATACACCTAGGGATACAATGGCCAAAGATCCAGTGCTCGAGAACTTATGCTCAACACCAACATGGAATGCTCCAGAGCTTATGCCCAAAATTTCCAAATTATATTTTCATGTGTTCCAGAGCTTTATGCTCAACACAAATGTAACTACTCATGTGCTCCAGAGCCTCTCGCTCAACAAAAAACATCTCATCGATCACATGCTTCAGAGTCCATTCCCAACACAAACATTTCATCAATCATGTGCTTCAGGGTCCACGCCCAACACAAACATTTCATCAATTAGGTGCTTCAGGGTCCACACCCAACTCAAAACATATATATACCTGTATATCATCAACCATGGGCTTATGCCCAATATACAAAACAAATCATCATGTTCATATGCAGTGGGGTCTTTGACCCAATATAAAAATAAAACATCAATATAATCATTAGGTCAATAGGCTCATGCCTATAAATGGTAGCTCCAAAATTCGGGATATTACACAATGGCTAAATGGCTTAAGAGGATTTTTTCTATTATGAAGCTAAACATTGATTTCTTTAACATTTCTAGAAGGTCTTATTCTAGGCCCCTATGAATTCATTCCTTTTTGTATTAAGAATTTGTTAACCTAAATCGGCACATTATTAATTTATGAGATCATAAAGTGGAGTGCAATAAAAATATGGGAACATTATGGGCCAATGTTTAGTTTAAGAACTAATGAAGGTTTTCATTTAGGTTTAATCATCTAATTTTTTAATTTTGCTTTCATTCCTAATTTAATTTGGTATAGAATCATTTCAAATCTTACGTGAATTTAAATATCAATTTTAACATTCATAATACAATACCACATCTGAAATATATACATATTCGGAGGAAAAGGATTCCTTAAAGGTGGTCCATTGTGGTTATTCAATGTGTCATTCTTTTCCCTTGTATACCTGGAAGTGTCACTGCTAGCCTAAGATTTCTAGCAGTTGTCATTTTTGGACTTAAAACCTTATAATACTGACCACATGGTGACCATATCACCTTGATAACTTCCTTTTCCTCAATCAGAGTTATTCATGCGGTTTGATACTAATGGGTATGATCGTATCTGCTTTTGAGTGTAAGTCTTTTTAATTAAAAATTATTGCTTAAAAGCCTTAAATAAATCCCTTGAAAGATCTCGTTATGTCCCACGAAGAAATATAGTTAACCACTTAAATACATTATAAGACATAAGGTATTGCAAGGCACTTCTCATAAATATCCATTCATATAAACTTGGCAGAAAAAGGAATGTGGTATCACTCATGTAACTACAGAGGGATCAGTTACAAGAAACTTGATGCCTTCAGTTGTTTTGGCATAAATAAATATAAAGATTCACACTAAATTAGCAGTTATACCTTCTGTCATATGCATCTTGTAGCCTGCTGTGCTTTTTGTGTCAGAACTTATAATATTTTTTGTTACATTTTGCAATTCATGCATGAGTTCAGACCCCTAGAGCTAGCATTTGTAGGGAAAAAATAGGTCCTAATATCAATATCAACTCATAATATCTTATAGATCTACTAGAGCCTCAGTTTCTTGGGATGTTTGACATTTCAAGGTTCAATTACACTTTTGTTTCTTAAAAACCTTAAATATAGCTTTTCAAATATCTTTTTATGGCCTTGAAACAAATCTAGTTACACACTTACACATGCAATTACTTGAAGAAATGAGGCATTGCAAGGCACTAGTTGTAAAGATCCATCGATGTAGAGTCGATGAGGAAAAGAATGTGGTATCAGTCATGTAACTAGAGAGGGATCAGTCATGGAAACCTTATTGCCTTCAGATGTTTGGGCATAACTAAATGGAGAAATTTGCACTAAAATACAAGTAATTGTTCATTCTGTCATGTATTTGGCAGCTTGCTTGAGTCAGAACGCTTCTTCCAATAAAAATTGAGGTTCTGTAAAATGTCTTCTTTTTAGGTAGGTCTACCTTGCAAATAACTCATTTATCAAGGATGGAAGAACACCTCTGTATAAATCTACTCTCACTAATGTTACTTGGATAGCAAGCACCTTCCTAGCCACCCTCATCCACACATTCATCACATCTGAGAACACCTTACCAAACTTAAAAGCAAAGTGTGGTACTAGAAAGGGTAGGAGACAAAAGCAATAAGCAGTCCTTTTTTGTTGCAATCTTACATTACCCCTTTAGTTAAAGTGTGGAAAAGTACTATAAGGACTAATATACCTTCTGGTTCAGGACCTTCAACATAAATACATATTATTCTTTTATTATCTTTGAGAGTGACCGAGTGTGCATGTATGTGGTGGGATTAATTATATATGAGAGTAAGTTACTTACGATCTATGCAAAAAATTGAAGAGCTTATTTTCATCACGTCAGACTATATTCATTATCTATGGTTTAGTTTCCAATTATATATCTCTAGGTGGGTTAACCCGCCTCATGAACAACCTTATGGTTTGGTAACCCTCACTGGTTGTGGGTGCCAATCAACCAATTAATATACCCTTTGGGGTAATGGATATCTACTATTTTATTTTTCTTTAGTTGCCCATAAATATTCCCTTTGGGCTGATAGATATATGATATGTTCCCTTCCCTTAAAGCCTCTTTCATCCTAAAAGGAAAGATGTGCATTGTTTTAAATTGGGCAATGCAAGTTAAAAATGCGGATCTATCTTATATGGTGATGGTAGTGCACAAATTTATGTATAGTGACTACAATATGGAATCTCATGACTTAAGTTCCTAATACGCACCCAGCTAAAAATTAATTATATAACACTGAATGATTATTAAGTAATATATATATTCTATTTGCCTAGGCAATCTGAGTGTGTTAGCTTATGGATATCTATTCCTATTAATCCCAGCGCTGCTAGTTACTTCAAAGTATAAGACTAGGGATCACAACAACATGATAGGTATACTGGATCTGGAGAACGAATTGCAACTGAATCCAGCGGGTGGCAGGATCAGCTAGAATTTGAACAGATTCTTTGGTTGGATCAACTGCTTATGCATCTATAACTATATCTACTAGTTCTTGATTCCAAGATATAAGTTTATGCTCATGATTATATGCTACTTAAACTATTGGTGGTGGAACTGTATTAGTTATTAAATCATTTTATAAACTGTTGATTCAATGTAAACACGTTCCTTAGTATTATCAACAAGGTGTGAATCAACTGAATCTGCAACTTATTCTCCAACTAAGTAAATGAGGTTAATGGGTGCTATTTAAATAGGTGCTACTAGTGATTCTTTCACCTCGTCAAATGGAACTGGATAATCTCCATTTCTCTCGGGTGCCTTTACCTTCACTCTACTGGGATATGTTCCTTACTTTACCACCACTCCTGCTTCTGGCCTATACGTTAATGTATAATCAACTTAATAAATGATCCGATTAGTGAAAAATTCACTTTGATAGTAAGTCATATTAAACTAAGGACTTTGTATAGTTGCATAATACAATAAACAATGATAAGCTTAATAACAATACACTGATTCTTGGTAAACAAGATCAACCAGTGTTGATCCCACTTCCTGCTATGGAATGATCTGTATTTGGATCTGTTGGAATGGGATATCCAATTCATGTGACACTCTCTTACCTAAATTGAGCATCCTTGCATTTGTTATGAGTTTGAAATTGCCCTAAACATCCATTTGTGGACAAGTCCTTGCAGATACAATGGGTAACCAATATCAGTCCATCATATGTATCCTTGCATTTGTTATAAATCTGATTCCAAAATTTGCCTCCAATGCCCATTGTATCTTGGTCCTTGCAATTGCAAATCTCTAGCCCTTCGTGGTTGTGCATTCACTATTATAGTTCTTCTAAAATCTCCTCGTCATTGGAATACTTGATAAAAAATTTCAACACACAATTGCTTGAATCATCAACCAGAATCTCTAGTAGATTACAAATCCTATAATGTGTTCAATGTCTATCTAATTTGAATCCAAGCAATATCTATGTTTGATCCCTTTTTTAGCAATGCATTCAACATGTTGCTTGGCTGCTTCCACTATTGTAATTCTTCTCAAATCTCCTGTAACCAAAATCTCAACAAGTAATTCCTCAAAATTCCAACAAGAAGCTCTAGTATATGAGACTTACAAATCTTGCAACAATCTCCAACAATATTCATTCATCAAGCACCAAGAATAAACAAAATACAACATTACATCAAGCATCACAATCAGTGGCATGAATAACACCTTGAACCTAGAAATTTGATCTGCTAAGAATTGATTTATTTACATGTATTTTGCCTATGATAAAATACTATTGCGTGCAACTCATATGCTATATTTAACATCGGGGACCAAGTATGGAAGGCATCCATGTAATCAGGGAACCATAATTAGCAATTTGATCTACTGAAAATTTATTTATTTACATATATTTCACCTAAACCTATTATAAAAGGCTACTGTGTGCAACTCGTATGCTATATTTAGCATTGGGGCCCTTGTATGGAAGGTATTTGTGAATTCTATATTTCACCATATTTGCATTTCTTTTTGGATAAAGAATGTTTTATCCTTTACAATTCTGATTTAATTATCATATATTCTACCTGAAATTGAGAAATATGAAGATCTGTGTAATCTGTTTTTTGAAAGAATCAAACTTCAAATGTACCTATAATTTTGGTATTGGTGGAAGTTGCTCACACTTTTCATGTTAAATTGGAATTTTAGAGATGGAGGTTCATAATCCTAGTGCATAAGTTATACCTAAGTTGGTTCAAAAGACTGTCAATAAAGCTGCTCATCTCCTAATAAATCCTTCCATAGCAAAGTCTGCAGGAAACAAGTTTTCCAAACAAGCAAATTCAAGACGAAACTCCACAACAGGAGTTAAAAATACTAAACAGGCCATAGACAGGCAAGTTTTGTCAGGAAAATGTAGTAATCCCATTGTATGTGGTAAATACCAAGTAAGATATATATTATTGATTGACTTCCATGTGTAATAATGTAATTTTAAGATATTGTGCTGAAAAGAGTGCTGCACAAGAAAGCCAAGCAATGAAAAGGCAAAAGCTTGAAGCATGATGATTAAGGCAGGTGACATGATTGCTTAATTGAATGTTCATTTTTTTGATATTGTTTTTGTTGAATGCTTTTAACATGCATTGTGCGGATGGGTTATGTGTAGGATAGGGAGAGTGATGCATGTTTGGTATAGAGAGAAGGTTGTATGTCTATCAGTTTTATACTTTTCTTTTAATTTTTCTTTCAGATTCTTAAGGTAAAAGAACACATTTTTCCACACAAAACAAATCCAAACAAAGGTTCAACTGCTTCTATCGATAAAAACAATGAAAGAAAATGGAACTCATCCTTGAAGGTAGAGTGTGCTTCTTTCAATCCTACATCTTGGATATTTTATGCATATTCCTTTCCTACCTAGTGTAAATTGTAATAATGACCATGCTTTTTTGTAGTTAGCGAAATTCGCTTTCTATTTGCTTTTGTTGTTGAACGAGTGTTTTTTTTTCAATGTAGAACATCTGAGCAGATCCACAAGCAATCCCTAGCTCATGTAAGAACAATATCATTCATATTTCCTTAGTGTTTTAAGTGGTTAGTGTCCCCAGTGTCTCATTGCAGAAGAAATCTATTTCAGGATGGTACTGGTGCACCTTCTAAAAAGTACAAAACATTAATACTCATAATACCGAAGGATCCTGGACATGAAACAGCTCAGAGAAGTCGGCCTACAAGGTATATTGTGGAATCAATTGTTTGCAAACTCTCAAGTTTGTGTGAATGTTAACTTGCACTAGTGCATTTGATTATTTACAAGCAAACCATAAGGGCTTGAAAAAAAACATACATTTCTGACATATTCTTCTTTTATTTATTCAGGTTTAAGAGTGTGGATGGGCTTGAAGAATAGATGCTTGCCAAAATTCCAAAGTCCAAAGCACACCGACTCAACAAAAAAGTAAGTATGCAACACAAACTATTACAAGCTAGTTTTCATTTCTTTTCATTCCACTTGAATTTTCAGACATGTTCTCATCCTTTTTGTAATTTGCAGATATTGGAGGCTTCGTTGTTGCCACCATTGCATAATACTATTCCTCAATTACCAGAGTTTCAGGTTTAGTTTGGGCACCAAACACATTAAATACATTTTATCTCTTTATATGCATCTTAACACATGGTCAAGCATCTTAGAAATTCTTTTTCGATCAAGTTAAATATTCTTTTGGCTGCAACTTGACAGGAATTCCATTTGAAGACAATGGAGAGGTATTTGTAACACTCTTCTGCTTCGTCATCTACAGATTCAGCTGTGGTAAGGTATTCATCTTTACCCCTCTCATGGTATTTGGGGGTTTTCATGCAAAACACGTTAACAGCCAGATTCAACTCTGATTTTTACCATGTTAATGATGGAGAGAAGAAATTTCACCCATTAAATGGAAGATTCAAGGGTTTTTCCCATGTAATTTGTGATGGATAAGAGGAAATGTCAAAGAATAAATAAATTTGAAAATAAATGTTTTGGTGTCTACAATTGGTTGCCCTATATTATGAATAAATCATCTTTCTAAATGCAGATTCTAGATAAGCGGCGGTGTGAATCAGTTGTTGGAGGTGTTTTGCTTGAGCCCATGCCACCACACTTGGAAACTTATTTGTGTGCACGTCCACCAAAGTGAGTGGTGAGTTTTTGGAAGCCACTAATCTTTTATGTAGAAGTTAGAGGAAGGAAAATCAGAAATGTATCATAAGATGTTCTTCAAGAGAAATTTGAATTTATGTGTGACACTGTCATATCTTTTTCATTCATGCCCTTTGAATAGAGGCTATAGAGACAACACCAACATCAGTTTTTGATTCACATCTCTTTTATTCAGGCCCTTTTTTTACCATCAGCAGTTTTCTGAGTTCTGACTGAGTCCAAGCCAACACACTTGGAAACTCCTTTGGATGCATGTCCAAATAAGAAATGTTCATAATGCTTTGAGAAGACTAAAATATGTCTTCATGAGAAATTTGAATCTTACTTATAGGGTCTTTTTTATTCAGGCACCATCATTAGTTTTTCACCTGCATGTATGAAAAATTTGTGGTTTGATTGTTTCATGTCTCTTTTATTCAGGCCACCCTTTGAACTAGGGATATAGGGAATACACCATCTGCAATTTTTCTATGGATGTCTGTAGCTATATTTCTCTATTGTAGATCATTTGTAAACTATTGCATGTTTATTTTTGTAATTGAATTTCATTTATGTTTCTGTTCTCGGGTTTGTGCTGTAATGTTTAGTTACTGTGTGGCATGTTGTTACTTGTTGGATCTCTCCTAGTGAAGCCCTTTGGACAGGGGCTATAGAGACAACATGATTTGTTGTTCATATGCTTTGTTACTGATCATTTCTGACAAATATGAAGGAAAATTTTTAGATGGGTAAACTATTTCATGTTGAAGAATTTGTGATTGGATTTCATTAATTTTCTTCTCTTGGGAAGGTAGCCATCAGAATATAAGTCTTATGAATTTTATGTTAGTATGGCTGTGAGAAATTGATCTAGTTTATGTTCTTTGTATTATGTAAAATATAATACTCTATTTGGATTATTCATATAAATTTCCATATTTAAGAGCTCAGAAGAGTTAGAGCAAGAGGAATTGCAAAAGATCCCAAAATTCAAGGCTAGGCCACTTAATAAAAAGGTACCAATTAACAAGTTTGTTTTCTGTCCATACTCTGCAATTTTCTCTATTGAGTTTCTGAATGATCTTATGTTTACAGATATTCTGCACTAAAGGGGATCTTGGTCTATTTTGCAATCTCAAACGTTATGTCACAACACCTGTGGTAGGATGGATGTAATAAGGTTGATGCAATTAAAAGTATTTTCAGGCTCATTTCTTATAGGAAGATATTAAATTGTGTTTTATCTAAATCAAGAATTTCACTTTGCAACCGATGAGCGCCTTCCTCTGCCTCCACCAACTGAACTTTTTAAAAAGGTCAGGAACTTAATCTAGATAGATTATTGATCAGGAAGAAAGTCTCAGCAGTCAGGTGTCATCTTTTGGTTATTACTATCCAATTGATATTTTAATACTTTAGACATGCTGTGTTGTTTTATCAGCTCTCTCAAACACATAAGTCTCAGAATTAGTACAAGCAGATAAAAATATGCAGCACCTCACTGAAAGAAATTACAACAGCATCTAGCTCAAAACTTCATTTATTTAACCCCACAGTGAAGTGCTCGACATCTCTTTTATATAACAAGAGATGATAGGTCTACAATGAACATAGACACCTTGAGTGGTGCACCTCTCTAGAAGAGATAAAACCCTAACCTTGATGCAAGATCCTGCTAGCGAAGAGTGCGACCTCATGCATGTGTTCACCCTAACTGGAAGATAACGTCGCTAAAGAAAAATAAAAGCGTACAAGAGAATCTTTCTCTCATGCAATACACCTATAAATTGAAGATGTTCCTCATGCATGCACCCTATCTATCTTAGGAACTGCACCCTTTGTCGATAGAGCATGCATGCATCCTACTCACCCACTCAATGTCTACAAGAATACTGCACCCTCATCAGACTCTCTAATGCACCTACCTCATAAATTGCAAAATCTCTCCACAAGGATCAAGGCTGGAATGCCTGCTAAAATTGTTTCTTCTGAAGAAAAACACCTCAAAGCAACATGGTAAAAAAACTAACAGGGCTTGCTTATATGGAAGGTCTGTAATCGTGTTTCTCATATTTTTATGGACATGATTTGAACACTGTCATAGTGTTTAGAAGTTTCTTTTATTTAAACAAATATATTTGCAGAGACTTACCTTCAGTTCTTGGTTTTGACCATAGACCCTTGCTAATATGGAGGCAATATATATACTGATTTCATATTACTGAATCATATTCAAATCCGTATTCGTACTCGAATTATGATACTATGGTTCAAACTAGTGTTGTTTTACTCATCTAAGATTCGCCTAGGCCTCCCAGTATGGTCAAGTCATTTCTGAAACAAGTATGTGGCTAACACTAGGTTAGTAGATTTGGCTCATACTTGGCTCAGACTCGCCAGAGCCGACTTGGACTTGGCTGACGCTCAGATTACAAACCTATTTCTTTTGTGTTTCAAATTTTAGTTTATTGTTTTGCAAAAAAAATATAATTTTGTATTATCACAATTTATAACATGGAATTTGTGGATAGACTATTGCTTTATAGCTCATATGAATTGGAAATATCATTAATATATTTTTTATTTTTATTTTTTTGCACAAAATTTTTAGTTTTTTTATTTTGGTCTATTTATAGAGTTTCATGGAGTCTTTAATGAAGTTTTGTAGTCCCTTGTTTTGTGTCTAATCTACAACAGTTCTTAGGGCTTCACCCACTCTCCTTGGCTTCCCTTTAACCTCGCTTTGATACCATGTGAGTTTTACGCACAAGAATGTGGGGCAGAGAATGCAAACTATAATATATTAAAAGATGGAATGGTAAGCTTAATTCATCTACCATATGGTGTGGATGTCAATACCTATAAGGAAGACAATGTCCCATACCAAAATCCCATACAACCACTTTATTACTTAAGATCTATCATAAGCTCAATTTATGATAAATGATATAAGTCATGTATTTGCTAACCTGGAGTACACAACAACTGTATCATTTTACCATTATTGCACTGTATAGTCTTCTCTTGATTGTCTATATTATGATAAACCAACCTCTTTAATAGCTTGAGTTTCGGTAGCTGCTACTAATTTTTTCTAAAATTAGGTGTACATGTGATGAGTATTTATTTTGTTAATATTTTTTAATCATTCTAGTTACTCATCCAAAATGTAACATGTAAGTATATATTTTTTTTTTACACTTGCAGTATGTGCCTAATAAAACACCATACCAATAATTAGAGATGAAACAGAGTTAGGTATCAAATCCCAAACTGCAACTGCTTGCATGTGAATTTAGTGTAACATTCAAAGAGGC
The DNA here is from genome assembly GCA_001517045.1 of Pseudotsuga menziesii. Taxonomy (NCBI): domain Eukaryota; kingdom Viridiplantae; phylum Streptophyta; class Pinopsida; order Pinales; family Pinaceae; genus Pseudotsuga; species Pseudotsuga menziesii. The sequence goes on from LPNX010631695.1 coordinate 37,018, forward strand.
CAGGTGGGGTTCTGAAGCAATGTTTTTCCTTCTACTTAAGCCATTTCATTTCTGTGTAAAATCCATTCAGAGTTTAAGATACAATTCTATTCTATGACCAAGTTAGGACTCTGAATATGTCTAGAATTCTGTTTGAACTTTGTACAGTCCTTGCTCCATATTTGTGAGTATCAACACATTTCATTTAATTTGCATATTATAATAATATTTGATATTTTGTAAGGATGCACAATATTTAAATATCAAATATGAAAATGATTCAATAATCCAGTGTCAGTAGATACTGCAATCGGTTGTAATAGGTTTATCTGTTGTTCCTAATATCTATCTTTGGTCAAATCTATAAAAGGTATCAATGCCAAGAAGTAAGAGTTGAGATTAACGCTATTTAAACATAACATAAGAATGTAATTGTTTATGATAATAATGTTGTATGCCATTTTATACTCTTGGGATGCTTTCGTCTGACTTTTTTGAATGGTCTTTGGTGTGTTTGAAGCTAGCTAAGGAGCTCAACACCCTATTCCAAGCTGTTGTGATTGTGCATAATGATTGTCTCTATCTGGCACAAGAGATTCTTGGACTTGCATTTGAGGGATGCCCATTAATATCGACCTGCAGTTAATTCTGGTATCTTATTAGAACTTGTTTGTCCTTTTTATTTGCTTATAAACTTGACTGGTACTAGATCCATCATGGAAAAGGATTTTGCATATATATATTATTGGTACTAGATCCATCATAGAAAGAGATATCGGGGGCATGGAATTAACATTGTATAACTTTATTGTTGTAAATTAAAATAGATGTATATGCAATAAGAAAGCTGCTAAGTTATGGAGCTAAAGTTCCAGACATATAATATTTATTCAGGGATGTGGAACATTCAAGACACTATTCATATATTTGCAAAGTTAGACAAAGTATGAAAAAAAAACCCTACCAGGAAGTATTTAAAGAGATTTCCTTCACTGGATAGGGAGTTTGATATTCCTAGGTTGCAGATACTCCTAAAAGACAAATGTAACCTATAATTTTCCTTTTAACAGAGTAAAATGAATGAAAGTTGTACTTATGGGATAGCTCCTACTTAATGAAAGACCTTTTTTGCCATTCTAAAAACTGATTTCCAATTTTCCATTATCCAAGTATCGCTTAGATTTAAAATTCTAACCAAAAAATAGAAATCAACTACATTCCAAAGTTGTTCTTGATATTTGCAAATCATATGCCATATATGTCAATGAGCCCTGAAAGGTGATTCCATTTTTAGTTGTTCATAAGATAGCTGATAATAACGGATTTATATCTTTGGTTCAGTTTTCCTCTTAATTCTTGGCACTTCATAAGATAGCTGATAATAATGGAATTATGTCTCTAGTTCAATTTCCTCTTCATACTTGGCACTTAATAACTTTACAATAGTCTGACGAGGTAGTTAAGGTCTTGATTATCCATGTTCTTGTAGTAAGTACTAAATAAGCAGGGCCAAATCGTCTATGAATTCCGGTAGTAAATGTGGGAGCTCTCATATATGCACTTGTATATTTATGGAAGTTATTTCCTTTTTACCTTCAAGTTGCATAATCAAAATATAAGATGACTAGTATTTTTGTGTAACTTATACCAAATAGAGATATTGTATAAGGGAACCTTGTAGCTAAAAACATGATCTGCTAAATTTATGCAAGCTTATTGCTTGTTAAGACAAATAGGTGAATGAATAGACATGTTTTTTTGTTTAAATGAAAATACGATTGTTGATTAAGATCATGAAACTTCAATGAAGGGTCAATATTTATATCAGATCCATGATTTCTTTGTTCTCTGAGATGCGTTTTAAAATCACTATATTTGATATTCCTAAGGAATAAATAAAAATATACATTTGACTAGTCCTGCGAGGACTCAAGTGTGTTGGATACTATTTTGTTGTCCATCATTCAAAAACAAAGAAATTTAAGAAAACTATTAAAAGTCTTCCTTACGTATTCTCTAGGATACTCAATTTGTCATCAATACAGAATCATCAAAAGATTCCTAATATCTAAACTAGCAATAGAACAAGACGAGCATAACCAGTGTCTACATCCCTCAGCTATGACTCCAAGCTAATATGTCATTAAGTGGTTGTTAGTACAAGTATTTTTTGAATCAAATAGGAAGTGACTTTTCTAAATTCTTGTTCGGTTTAGGTACCCTTCTGTAACAACAAAGTATATTTAAAAAGCTTGTCTGCCATTGATTTGAAATCTTGGTAAATGTGTCAAAAAGGATTATTATTATGGTTTCAAAACAATTTTTGACCTCTTGAACTTGGTTCATGCAGGCCCAGATTCTCGATGTTGGACAGATGATTAGACCAATCTATGATAAAATTTGAATCTCCATAACCTTGAAATTGTTTAATACCTCCATTCTCAGTTGTTTTCCACAATTTGAATTTAGACTTCTGCCCTGTTTGCCCCTTTACTAGCCTCATAGTTTAGCAACAAATGAAAAGAAGAGTTGTTAGTACAAGTCTTTTCTGAATCACATAGGAGAGTGACTTTTCTAAATTCTTGTTTGGTTTAGGTACCTTTCTGTAACAACAAAGTATATTTAGAAAGCTTATCTACCATTGAGTTGAAATCTTGGTAAATGTGTTGAAAAAGGATTATTATTATGGTTTCAAAAAAAAAATTGACCTCTTGAACTTGGTTCATGCAGGCCCAGATTCTTGATGTTGGATAGATGATTAGCCCAATCTATGATAAACTTTGAATCTCCATAACCTTGAAATTGTTTAATTCCTCCATTCTCAGTTGTTTTCCACAGTCTGAATGTAGACTTCTGCCCTGCTTGCCCCTTTACTAGCCTCATAGTGTAGCAACAAATGAAAACAAGAGTCGAAAAAAACAAAATACCTGATACTCCTTTTCATGCTCTCTTGAAAAGACCTAGGATTTTCTTTATCAATATAATGCATTAGTGATCAGCTGGAAGGTTTTTCTTTTAGAATCCTTTTTCAGTCCATTACCTCTCTAATCCTGTGTGCTACCTGGGAAACTATGAAGACCTGTTCCAAGAAGATCATCAAATTTCTTGACATCCATATATCATATATAAACAAAACATGGGAGCCTAAAAAGTTGCTACAGTTTTGTCACCAATACAGTCCTAGACAGTCTACCAAGCTATGCCTATATATATCATCTTGATCTGTCCCCTGTAACTCGTGACACGTCAAGTCATACAGATCTGGATAAAGTGCACAAGACGAACAAGTGATCCACAGACTCAACATTGCAATTGCATATGATATCGCCCTTGTATGCACCAATCTCTCATTTTCCCACTCGTAGTAATTTATTAGCCAGTACCAACCACATTAGTGTTTTTGTTTCTAAAGGGCTGAATAGCTTCCAAACAACTGTCCTCCAGGATGCTCTCTCTTGCATGAGTTCCTCCACTTTGGTGGCATAACCTATTTTGACCCACGGAGTGCATTTCCTTGTTCCCTTGATCCTTTAACACTTTAAATTCTTAGATCCTTGATGATTGGGCAAGTCAATGTAATCGTCTCATTCCTTTGGCTCACCTTGTAAACTTAAGACTGTTTGTTGTCAACCATCCTCAAGACTAGGCATTTCTTTCCAATTGCAAGTCTGCCTCTCTATGACAGTATAGACCACTCAGCATGTAAACTATATAGCAAAGCCTCTGAAATTTGAAATTTCCTTCAATCCTGGTCCACGGGTCCTTTCCAATTCTGATTTTTTCCTCAGTTCCCTCATTTATTTACCCACCAAGGGGAAAACTTTACCAAAGGCTTTCCTTGTAATGGAAGCATCTTGTGAGTGTTTTTTTTAAGCAAATATTCCATGGATGCATCTCTTAAGTGTTTGGATTTCATAACTTGACCTCAGTGTCCATCATTATAAAGCAATCTCTAAATGCTTTTAGTTGCAAATTTTGAGTTGAAGTGTTTTATGTGTTTTAAACCCCATTCCCAGCTTACTTGGAATTGGTTACCATGTTCCATTTATAACTAGTGGAATTTCTTGGCCCTCCCTCCTATGTGAAGGATGTTGAAACACTTCTTTCTGATTTGTTTAAGATTCCTTTTGGTCGCTATGCTATAGACATCCAATACTCTTGTATGCTCTCTAGAATAGATTAATGAAGGTTAATATATGAACCACGGGACAGTTACGGCCAAAATTTAAATGTCAACCATATGGTTTCAAGATGAAACCCAGGAATTTGACTCCTTGAAATAATTAATGGGAAATATGATTTTGGTTCGGTATTCAAATTACTCTGCCAATCCACTTTACATTTCTGAAGACTTATTCATATTTATTACCATTCTTGTAGTCTTACAATAGAGGTCCAGAAGCCCCTTAAGCTTTTCGAGCTCCCTAACAGAACTATTGACTGAAAATCAATGTGTCGTCTACTAAAATTAAATGGGTGATATGAACAAATTTGCTGCTTTAATCCCCTATAATTATGTTCTAGCATTTATTTAATTTAGAAAGTTTTCTTTATTGGGCTAAATTGTTTTAAAAAATATTTCACATTTAGCTTTTATGATTTTTGATTTTCTATATCCTATTTTTCTAGCAGCAAAACTCAGAAGTTCTATGATGTTATAAATCCTTCACAGCGACACTGAGGACTTTGTTTACCTCCACCAGTGGTAGAGGTTTCCTTGCTTGGATCAGCTTCTTCAAGTAAATTGAGCAAATCACTGGCTCCTGTAAGTGACTTTAGGATTTTAGTATATTGTACTTTTGTCCAATTATATTTAGCATTTGTTATTGATATTAGTGTAGACAGCTTTTTCTATGCTTCCATATTAGATTATTTAATAGCTTCTGATTCAGTCCTAAATAATCATTAGTATAGAAGCTAATGTGTATTTTCTTTAAATAGCTTATGTTTTACTTCAGTGATTGTCTTCTAGATTCGTTATACATGGCTTCATTTTCATTTCCTAATAATATATACCTGTTCATATTTCCATGTGAAACTAGAACATAGTAGGTAATGCTAAGAATTCCCTTGCTAGTGGAGCTGCTGGAAGATCAGTTGTATTCCAGCTAGTGCATCTTGGTATGAAATCTGTTTCTTGTCATGGAATATTTGTTTAGTTTTCCAGCACCCCCCCGGATTGGTGCAGAGTAACATTACACATTAAGTTTAGTGAACATAAGCTTCCATATGATTTAGGAGTTTGTGGTGGAATATTACATATCTTACTGAATATTGAGACATTAATGGTTGTTGCAGGGGATCCCATGCTGCACAGGAAAAATCATTTAGTATGAGGATCCCAGTTGTTCAGGGATCCTCTAATCCTAAAACAAGTTCATCTCATTCACTTTCAGTGTCTCCAACATTAAATCTCCCTGCCTTGGTGGTGGAAGCTGCAGCATCAGGGTTGAGTTCTGATCATGGAAAGCTGTTGGTCAATGAGGGTGGGAAGTCATCAATGTTTATATCTAAAAAACATATTGATGCCAAAACTAATGCAATGAGTGGAACATATATAAAATTAAATTCACATGTAAATACAGCTGGGGAAGCTTTCCATGGAAAGAATGCCATTTTAGTTGATCCTACTATGAAATGTAGGAGTCATGAAGGTTTTAAAAGTCTATTGAAGAATTCGTCCTCTGACACACAAGGGTTCATCTGAGCTGGGCAGTGGGCACATTGAAACAACAAGAATTGAAAGAACACATGCAGCTTCAGTGTCATCTGGTATTGTCTGTGTTGGAATTTCTAAAGATAGCTTTCCAATCTCTGTCCCTCAAAGCAACTTTGTTGTTCAAAGCAACAGTGAAGTGAACGTTGTTGCTCTAAAGAAAAGCAGTAGAATGCTTTCAGGAAACCATGTTGAGAATTGTCTACAAAGGTATCCATTTGATGATAGGTATCAAAACAATTATGAAGTACACTTTCCAGAACCATATGGTGAAGGTTGCTCTAAATCTATTTCTTCAGAAGCAGCGGTGCCTCCCTTCATGGAAAAAGTCCAATTTTAAGTGGATGATTATAGTTCTAAAGATTGTTCTCTTCATCAAAAGTATGTAAATACTTGCACCCTTAATGGTGATGGTGACAGATTTGGAGTTACTAATCATAAAGCAGAGGAAAGATTAGTTTCAACTGCTGAAAAGACAAGTGCAGGTTCTATCCAAAATTGTGAAAATGAGCCTATGTTAGAGGAAAGATCGGTTTTAGAATCTAGAAATACTAGTACAAGCTCTATCCAAAATTTTGAAAATGAGTCTATGTTAGATGCAACCGATAGAAGTACAAGTACTGGTTTTCAAATTCCCAAGAAAGTAGAAATTGCTAGAGATTCTAATGCCAGTTCTGGAAAGCTAGAATACTTGGAGAATCTAGTGTGTAATATCCTTCCAGAAGTTTATATGAATGGCTCAGATGTTGGAGAAAACAATATAATTTCAAACATATTGTCTTTGAATTTTGATTCAGATGATAGTTTATTAAATAGTCCTCACAATTTAGCAAATTTGCTCCTTGTTGAGACTAATAAATGCAATGGGTTGTCAAAGGAAATATCAAGTTCATGGAAGTCTCAGAATAGCAAGCAGTCAATATTTTTATTTGCAAGGTCAAAATGTTCTATAGAAAGATCAAGCCATTATTCTAGTCCCAATTTGGCATCGTCTAGGAAATTGCAGAGGGAGTGGGAAAATGGACAAGATGTTTTGGAAAGCACAAATGGACATGAACTATTGAATATTAATGGACTATCTAATAATGCTTCTGGCCCAAAGATGCAAGGATTTCAGAGTACTTCAGAGGGAAGCACATTTTTGGTTCCTTCAGAGGCCAAGGGTGAGTTTTTTCTTCTTTCGTTGTTGGATATTAGTAATTTTATTTTAATAATTGTGTTTTACCTCTTGCTAATATGGCATTTACAGCTTTTGTTTCTTTTTATCCAGCCATTTTAAGCCAGTGTATTTTTCCAAGTTTGTTATCTATGGATATAGACTTATTTTTATGTATCTAAATACAAGAGATAACCATTTTCAAATGAGCCTATCTTTTAAGATCTAACACTACACAGGGGATGTCCCTAAGTTGCATCGGGACATTACCAATGTCGTGTAGGATTGTCAGATATCCCTTGGCCATCTTGGGGACTTCTTAGCATCACTTTCCAAAATCGGTGCCTAAGAGAAAAGAAATATAACGCCTTAGCGCTACACTCACTCACCAACACATTACCCTTTACTAAGAGACTATTCAATCTCTAATTCAGCCAATATTTAGATTTTTTTTCTTTAAATTAGCTAGGTTAGACCCTCTCTTACTCTTACTGTATGCTCTTCCCTGCCTCTATCCTCCCGCATAAACATACCCTATGTTATAATGTTGTACTAATGGTAGGTTTTGAACAATTCTTCATGAACCTTGAACTTTATACTTGTAAATATAACTCCACACCAAGTTACGAGACCCATGTCTTACTGAGGCTCTTATATTCCATTGAAGAAGCAATGCATCCCACGTGGGGAGTTAGAGTGGAAGGCGTAAACATGCCATAGGGCCTGAAGGGAATTGGAACTTAAAACTAATTCATAATCAGATAATCAGGGCAGGGCACTTTCACATTCCACTCAAGCAGGATGGAGACATGGTTTATTACCCTTACGAAGAAATAGTTTCTTGTAGGCAGTTCAAATGGGGAATATGAACATCATCATCATTTTCTCTATCATTTGCTTCATCAAAAATGTGCATTTCATGGTCAAGTAAATTCCTTCATTTTGAAAGTCATAAATCTTGATAAGAATATGGCTTTATGCAACTATGCATTATAAGAACACTGTAGAATAGCAGTCTTTCCAACCTTTTAGATAGGTTTAGTCAATCTCAAAAGCTTTCTAGAATCTAAATTTTAGTGTAGTTTTATTTTAGGTGACCATACTTTCTAAGGAAAGTTCAGTTCTTATCAATGGTTATTTCTCTCTATGAACTGTTGTCCAATCATCATGGAAGCTATTTCAGATACTGTACATCTCAACACGGAGCTGATATATATTTTGTTATACCTAATAGTTTGCAAGTTTTTCAAGTTTAATTCATGCTTAACCAGTTGTCCTGCCTTTCAAATAACTGGTATCATCACCTAGAAGCCAAATATACAACCCTTTAAAGGTTTCTCTAAAGACGCAATGTTGTAGGAGCAGGGTATTTCTCTTTATATTTGCAACATGACACTTTAATTATTGAATCCACTATTAGGTGCCCTTATAGCCAAGGAATAATGATTCACAAAGCATAACTCCTCCATACAAAATGGTACCTTTGAAACAGCAAATGATTCAATGCTAAATACTTGCAATACTTGCAATTTTCCAAGTCAAAATACTTGCAATTCTTTGAATTCTAGGTATAGAGATCATTTTTGCAAGACATTATGGTGCATAGGGAGTCAAGTCTCTAATTTTGCAAATGATAATCATCAAGTCTCCATTAGCAATAAGTTTATGAATCTACTTGGCTCTTAGAATGTTTATCACTTGATTTAAAGCTAAAATAGGCTTCACAATAAGATAAGAAACCTTATGCAGTTTGATCACAACCATAGACCAGCTTATTATGGAACTTTCTCAAAGAAAAGGTGAATATAGTTTGCATAATTTTAAGTTTATTAATTATCAAAGCAAGAGGTTGTGTTTTAATTTTGATAGCCCATGATGAGGAACATCTAAAACACCTTGAAGCTCATGGATTCTTAATATTGCAGTAGACAAGAGGAAAATTTTTGTTTCTGACTCTTTGTTTTTGATGCAGTGATGGCATTGGGCTTCAAAATCCTCTCAGGAAGGACTCTTCTTTGGACTATGAAAATGATAGTGATGAATAATGGGAAGAGGTACTCATCACTAAATCTCTTTGGTAAGAGTATTTGTAGCATTTTTATTAGCTTTAGTTACAGGAAAAATTGTACATAGCTCTCAGGAATTAGTTTATCATAAATACTAGTTACTGGTAAGTTCTAACAGTAATAATTATGTAGTTTGTATATTGATATCTATCATAAATTTGTTTGAATATCATCATTGTCAAGCAATAAAAACTTCTTAAAGGGTGCTAGCTCAATGGTAGAGCGTCTGCCTAATTATAGGCAGGAGGTTGGTGGTTCGATTCCTCTGTTCCTTATCATAAATTTGTGACTACAAAAACAACTAAATTCGCATATATACGACTATTAGTAGCTAATTTCCCGTATCTTAGTCGTATTTAGCTTAGTCATTAATAAGTTAACATCTAGCAGTTTATTTAGACATATAATTGGTCATTAATTGTTGCAATAAGTGACTAAATCAGTGACTAAATCAATGACTAACTCAGTGACTAAATCAATGACTAAATCCATGACTGAATCCATGACTAAATCATTAATTATCAATGAATAAAACAATGGCTAAATCAATGACTAAATCATTGTCTATCAATGACTAAATCAATGACTACTAAGTCAAGCTATTGATGACTAGTGAAATACGACTAGCTATAAGATAGTGGAAATTTGCTACTATTAATCACTGACTCAAAAATAGTTGTTTATAGCCTAATTTTAGTCATTTTTTTAGTCATTAATTTCTCATTTTCTACTAGTGATGGATTGGTTTTGTCAAAACCCAGAATGGAAATTGGCAAAAATGACATTGAATTTTTAGGATATAAAATAAGTAAATGATAGGTGATCCTTCAAGAACATGTCCTGAAGGTTTTTGCAAACTTTCCTGATCAGATCTTAGAAAATGTTCAATTGCAGATATTCTTGGGAAGCCTAAATTATATTAGGCTATTCTACAAAGGACAGGCAGATGGCATTCATCTGCTGCAGCGATGACTGAAGAAAAATCCCCCAAGATGGAATAAAGATATGACGGATGCAGTAAAGAAAATCAAAGAAAAAGTAAAATAGCTTCCTCCACTCTCACTACCACAAGGCTCGGGCCAAATGGTGATTGAAACAGATGCCTCCAATAAAGCTTGGGGAGGTATTCTCATAGAAAAACATTGTGATCAAGAAGAAATCTGCGGCTATGCTTTAGGAGCATTCAAAAATGCAAAAATTAATTATCCATCAAGTCACAAGGAAATCCTCGCAGTCAAAAAGACTGTAAACCATTTCAAGCTTTATCTAAAACCTGTCAAGTTCATTATTAGAACAGATCTGAAAATAATGCGTGGTATATTCAAGAATGAAAATCTTGTGGTAGAAAATAGTTCTAGGATTCTAAAATGATTTCTTTTGTTGCAAAACTTTGATTTTGAAATTGTATATAAACCAGGATATTTGAATTGTGTTGTTGATATACTAACTAGAGAAGAATTACAGGAGAAACCTAGCCTCAACATGTTTGTCTATGGAGCATCCAGCTCATCAAACAAAAAATATAAGCTTCGGATCTTCAATGATCCCTTGTCAGAGGAAGAAAGAAAAGATTTTCTGAATTGCGGGCCAACAAAAAGGAAGCAAATAAGTATCTGGCAGTCTCCTTGATCCAACAAGTAAATGCCTCTCCTGTGAAAATACAAATATTGGAGAGATGGAAAAAACAAGCCTTTAAAGGCTTAGCAAATGCCATGCACCAGCTTCAGCAGCTTAATCACGTTTCGGATGACACAGTTTATACAGATGGACGAGAATTGTATTATTTGGATATCGGTATAGGCTTTTTAACATGGAATAGTTATAACCTCATATTGCAGTTCTGCAGAGAACAGGTAGAAATAATCATTTGTGGAGATCCTTCTACACTGGTGCATCAAAAATGGTCCGGATGGACATAAGTTTTCCTTGATAAATTATGTCTAAGAAAAGATTGGGTTCAACGACGTGCAAATTTAATCCTACACCTTCAAGCAGACATGATCGTAGCACACCACAATCATATGTGGTTTAAATTTAAACTGCGACATCTTGGAGGAGCTTACTCTCTTCTTGAACCCCTTGTTTTCACTCAGTAGAAATTTAGAAGAATGGACAAAAATGGTTGCCTCTTGGATCATAAAATTCATACAAGGAGAATTACTTTAAACCTTAAAGTTGAACCCATTTTTCAAGAAGAATTCTGATGTATTCGTAATGAAGTAATGATCGGATCCGATGTGGAATAGTGTTTCTCAAATTGCTTATTTCCAGATACCGAATTTGGTTTAGATAATGACTCTGACTCTGATAGTTTCGTTTATAGTACATGTGGGGAAAACCCATGTATTTGTAATCATGACAATGAATAATGGAAAGTGTCATTGACCGCTAATAGTAGCTCCACTATGTCAAAAGTCCAGTCTAGTTGTTAGTCCTTAGATTCTTTCGAAAGAACTGCGAAGATTCCAAAAGAAAAGTAAACAACACTTGTAGGTTCCTTTATATTCAACCAATCCATGCGGTATGTGGTTTTCCACAAATGTGCACCGAAATATGCATCTCTCGTATCCGGTCGGTTTGAATCTGCATCTCCGGGATCTGGCCGATCCAAAAATGCAGAGGGTATAAGAGGGACGATGGTGCGGATCAGAGCTATTGATTTCATTGAGTTTATTTCTTCGAATTCCAGTTCATCAAAGCAATTTCCCATTACCCATGTTTCCTTCGATAATGTTTTAAATTGATCCAATATGAATTCCAACACCGATCAGCAGGGATTCAAAGGTTGTAGAAATGATGGAAAGTCCGAGACGTTCGAAGGTTGTAGAAAGGATGGAAAGTCCTAGACGTTCAGAGAAGGCAATCCTAGTATTTCTATCACGCTAGTTGTTTTTTCTGCTTTGTCCTGCCAATTTGCTGAAGACAAGAAAACCATTAAATATACTTTGACCGAGAAAGAAAAGCATAAATTATAGACATTATGCAATCTGGTCATTTAAATTTTAAAACATACCTAATCCTCTTCTGAAATTGTAATAGATGGAATAAATTGCAAAGGATTGAATCTAGAAAGATAGTAAGAGGAATATTAATTTTTTTTGCAACGAGTCGTAAACGATGCAAGCTATATTGTTTCCCCCATCACTTATCCTCTCTATAAGATTTTCTAATGTGAGTCCCCTTATTTTACATAACTGGTTAAGCACCATGTATGCGTCCTTGGACCTGTCGAAATCCAAAGGAAATCCGTCCGATATTGTTACAAACTGAACTTCTTCAATAGAGGTGTTTGAGGCCCCCGCGAACAATGCATCTTGCTCCTGTAACATGCGCTCGCGGGTGGCTTCGGTCGTGACAAACGTGACCATGATTCACTTAGAGAAGAGCCTCTTGGAAAAATGCAACAATGGATTGATATGGCCCTTTGTAAGGAAAGGAACCACCAAAACATGTGGCACCTTAGTCTCCAAGGATCGCATGTTTCCTGATTCTTTCTTGTTAAAAAAATTCATTATAGCATGCTCTCGGCCCTTTGAGCTACTTCTCTTTATATCATACTGATTGAGAAGATATTGCATTTAATGTGTATATATATATATATATATATACTGAAACTTTCGGTCGCATCTGAATGCTTCAGTTTAATTAATGAACGTAACAATTGTATAGATATCATTAACGCTGGAATCTAGAAGATGAAAGAACCCAACAAGAATTATCACTATCACTACGTCTGAATCATGTGGTCTGAGAAGCTTTCATGTAGCATGAGCTTAAAACGACAATACAGTTTGCAATGCATGATCCACTTGCTATGATTTTCAATTTTGAGGTATGTCTATAAAGAAAAACCCAAGCGATTTACCTTCTTCCCTTCTAATCGGTATTAGTAAAGAAGACGAATACAATTATTATACTGGACAAGGGATTCTTGTTAGGAAGGTCGGATAGCTTTGTGAATTCAGTCATGCAACTTCATAAACTTGAGGTTAAATGATCTAATAAATTCGTTCTATTCAAAGGATATATGGTCAAAGCTCCTCAGGTACTCAGCCGAGTTTTCAACATCCCTAAAGGTGGTATGGACTAGATTCAATGACAAAGATACACCAAGGTGTAGGATTGACATCGACTTCATATTATAAAATACACACCTTATTCATGACCTTCTAAGTATTGATGGAGTTATTTCCATGATTGTATTGTATGAACATAACCATAACCATAAATATTGAGGAACCAATAAGAGTCATGGAAAAGAAAAGAAAAAAGAGACGAACCAAGATAATAGAATCAAATATTGGATTGATTACTCACCAAGCTCCACAAATCACTCATGATTGGATAATAATGACAAAAGTACGAGACACATTTTGATTGGGAACATTCAAAATATAGACATGAATATGTCCCTAGTGGAGTCGTCATTCATGTTGATGCACAAAATAACATGGTTTAGGTAACAACACTGGAAACATCTTTAGAGGGTTGTTGAAGGGGAGGATGGAGATGAAACCTAAGAATGCATTTAAATTCCTCGTATTGATAAAAAATCACTCATGATCAATAACATAAAAATCATTAATAAATTAAGGAAAGACATGATATCCATGATTAAATGTCCAAATCATTTAAAAAAAAGATTAATCCATTAAACAAACTATATGTAACCTATCTATACATGCATGCATTGATTACTAAAAGCAATAAATTTTAACTAATCAATGAAGAGAAAAGAAGCCTACAAAATATTTACAAAGAAGAAAAAAATAATTTAGGCTATAAATTTTCTAAAAGACAAGCAATAAGCATCAGCATGAAATTGCATCAATTATTTCTAACTTCCTAACACGTGTAAATTAAAGGACTGCTTCATCTATGTAAAAGAAAATATTCAATTGTATTGAATATTAGAATTTTTACATGCATGCTAAGTTCCCTAATATAAAAGAATGGAACTTAGTGTTTTTTGACGTTAGAGTGACATTACAACGATAATTCACTTATATTTTGCACCTAAGTATATTCACAAATAAACTTGAATACACAAAGATAAATCATTTGTTTTGTTCAAATTTGTATTTTTTTAAATGTTAATGAAAAAAACCAGGTATTTATGTAATAATATTAATTAATAAGTAAGCAACTTTGCGAATTAGTCATTTATAGAAATTTGGCTTGATAAATTTTGCAAATTGTATGGGGTGAAAGATAACATAAAATACTATAGGAAAACTAAGTCTATTTGAATTATATAGCATTAGGAATGCCTATGACTCGAAACCTAAAAATATATTGATATTTACAAGTCAATAAAAGAAAAGTAAATAATATTTATAGTTTATGTCTACATATTTTATAGCTTTTTTGCAGAATGTAAAAAAGAAAAAAAGAAAAAAAACTAGTAGTAACAATGAATTTTGACAGTTATCAAGTATAGTAGGAAACCATCAAGTATAATAGGTTGCATCCAGTTCAACCCCTGAGAAAATAAATCTTACAATACCCTATGTAACTCTCAACATTCTAGGCTCACCCGGGTGCAACTGAAACACTGGGAGTACTCCCTGCTCATATTTTTCTAAGTGTAACCGGAACACATGAATACATCATTCATTAAAATATAAACAATAAATTATAATGCATGCAAGAATTTAAAAAAATGTACCTACAACAAAAGGACACTCTGCCTTCACCCTAATTGATGGACATGAAATATAGTCTTACCTACAATCCTTACCTGTTAGGCTCATGGACAATTGAGTATGAAAGGGAAAAATATGCATTGCAAAAGCTAGAAGTAACCTCTTTCTACCTGCGGCACAAGATGTTGTTTTTGACATCTTTATCGTGCTTTTAATTAAATGCTATCACAGGAAGTCAAAGTTTTTTAGATGCTGTAAGGGGATGAAAAGGGTTTTGGAAACCGTCAGGATGTCAATGGTCACTGCAACTTTTGATGTTCCATGTCCATGAGAACAAGGCGAGCCATGAATAGCCAACTCTCACCCTTGGACATAATTCTATGACATAATTCTAGAATTTTAAATGTTGTTCTTCTTTGGGGTCGTCATCATTTTCAAGATAAAAGAATTCCAATTTATTTTCTAAGTTCTTTAATGTTTCATTTTAGCTTCATTGGTAGCCAATGAAAAGTAGAAAGGTGGGGGCTTTGTATAGATAAAAAATGAGCATTGTACTCTTCGATCTTAATATGATATTTTCAAAGTCATTCTCTTTATTGAATTTTTGAAGCCGAGTAATAGGTCATGCACATAGAAGTCATACGAGGGAAAATAAACAAGTCTTGTACTAGCTGTAAGTTTTGGCCCAAAAAGTTCAAAGCATCATGTTGATATCATGGTTGCATAAAAGGTGGCATATAAACATCGAGTTAAAAACCATGCAATTGAATAATGAAAACAATACCTTTTAACCTTCAAATTTATCAGATTCAACATGGCATCCATGGAAAATATGTGTGCTCTCAAGTATCGATATTTTGATTGGTTCATCCTTTCCATTGAAGTAGTATTATAAAGGTCCCCATTCCTGCAAAAATGTCAAACTCACGTCATCTCCTCACTAAGTCATTGTACAATATATCCCTTGATAATATCTTCACCTCATATTGATAATTCATAGGACTGTATCCTAATTTGATTGTTTAATAGCATGAAAAAAAAACAATATTGTTACAAATTGAGGATTAACTTCCAAATCATACCAATTTCTAGATAGTTGACCTTCCTTCACTTAACTAAAAATATGGCCTTGTCATCCACTTTGTTCTCTGTCCATGTCAACCTTGGTGCACTATGTTCAAATTCATTGCTCGTCTCTATGTTTTGTGACTTTGTGGGGTATCAATTATGTTGGCTAGTGAACGGTCGAGACCCTAGGTTGGCGATAGGATTATCTCTTGTGAAATAGGCTCATTAGTATTTTTTGGTTTTGCATTTGCGAAATGATTCCTGTGTGTTTTTGAGTGCTAGATGAGTATTGTATGAGTCCACCCTTTTGTTGTTTCCAACTTCGAGATAAGGTTTATGTCATCATTTTTATATTCTTGTGGGCTCCTTATAAATCATATATTTCTTCCTTTTTTATTTCCCATCATGATATTTTCCCATGTCTCCTCTTGTATTATTCCTTCCCACCTTCCCTCTTCATCTACTATCAAATGTTAATCATCTATGTTCATGATTCTCTACATTGGCATTTGTATTAATCTTTGCCACCTTCCCTCTCCATCTACTGTTGAATGTTAATCATCTCTGTCTGTGATTCTCTACATTGGAATTTGTTGCCTCACCTCTACATGTATAGTTGTTTAACATCTAGATAGGAGGGTTGCATTATGAATGAAGTTTCCTTGCAACAACTCTCTTCTGCACCCTCCTTCCATTAGTTGTGCATTTGAGATATCCTCATGCCATCACTAGTGTCCTTGGGTGGAAGTATCAAGCTTTAAAGCATCTTCCAACATGGGTGCATATTTATTTTCTCCATGATATTTATCCTTCATCCGCATGCCTCATATTGCTTGGGTTGGCTTCTCCTCCTTAATTCCTTCTGTAATGACCCTAAGATCAGCACCATTCGCAAGACATTACAGAGTGCACACTAGGATTCACTATTCAAGGGTGCACAACCATTCCATGCACCTGGATAATGTATTTGAGGGTGCCCAATGATTCAATAAGATTCTAGTAGCCTTAGTGTCTAGCTCTTGGTTGTTGGCTTTGAGACAGACATAACGATGTACTATGAAGTAGGCTTTCTACAAGGACAAAGGGTGATGTCCAGTCGAGTAGGACGAGACAAAGCGATCTGACGTTGCATAAGCAGACTTGACAGAGGATGATGCAATTAGAAATTTAATGCACGATGTGGCAGCCATGCCCAAACAAAGTGCGTCGTCATGCGTTGGGAATTTGGTCGTTCAACTATTTGCTTGAGGGTGGACATGTGACGAACTGCATTATCTAAGGATGGGTGGTGATGCGATAGACTACATAGCCTATGGTGAAATGATCACTTGACATTCTACACAAACCTATGGTGTTTTACTTGTGTTCATTGAGGATGGTTTCGGTAAGGCATAGCCCAGGTGATACTATGTCGTTGATGGTGATGTCCAACCAGCAAGATCGTGTTGATGCTGCGTCGTGACTAAGATTTCATACGGTATGGGACGCTCGAGATGGATAAAAAATAATAGGCTCATCACACCCTCTCTCTATCCCTCCATGCAAGTTTGGCTCATTCTGATGCCCTCCTAAAATCCTTTACTATTCAAAATAGTTTTCTTTCTTCCTTTTTACTTTTGTTCTTGTGAGTTGCCATTATTTAATAAAAGGCAATTTTTTTAATATGAGCTTTGAGATGTTGTGATAGAGGTCAAATGAAATATACTTGTTAGGAAAAGGGTGGGAAATTCTAAATAAAGATAAAAATTGTATAATGGGAGGCTTTTAGAAATGGGATTGGTTTTTTAATAAAGGGAAAACTGATAATTAATGGGAAAATGAAGAGAAGGTACGCAATATTAAAGGAATTAGGTTAGTAGGGTAAAACAGATTTTTTTAATAATGGAGATAATAAAGGATTTAAATGGGGCACATGGTAACTCAGGAGATAAGGTTAACATAAAACCTTGTATATTTTACAATATGGATAAAACATGATTTTAAGGAAAAGGAATTATCTTCTTCTTAATAGAAAACATTGGTTCTTTCTCTTTTTGCAAGCAGACACCAAATGGTGGCTTTAAACGTTTTTGGACATAGACGTAATGCGAAAACTGACAGCAAGCATGATTGGCAATAAATTTATCGATGGAAAGTAGATTGGTGGATTTTAAGTAACATGACACAATTTACTCCAACTTTCCAGAACTTTGACAGACTGTCAAAAGGGTCAATCGAGATGATTTTGGGGAAAGAAAATATGAGCATGATCCATGCGAGAAATTAAATGTAATGACATTGAATCCATGGCATGATGACATGTTAGACATGGAATGAACAAAATTCCAAGAGTTGACAAGACCATGATATGCCAACACGTGAATTAAAACTTTGTAACTTTTTCGAAGGGGTCATATAAAAGCAAAAATAGAAAAATAAGATATCTATGTGAAACGCACATCGAGGTGGACATGACGATACAAACACAATTATATTTAAAAAATGTTTAGTTGGTTCACCTTTGGTGTCATGCTCCAACAAATTTGGAAGCATGTCGATGTTGAGCATGAACAGACACCATCTGCAAAAAAAATCAACAAAATTACACATACAATAGCTAACAAGAAAGGAATAATAGAAAATTAATATACTAAATGGTGAAATTGATATTGATATGGGAACTAACAATAATGTCCACAATGACTCCATAAGAAGTAACCTCCAAAATACTAGGATTCCAACAAAATGTAAAATATTCCACACCTCCTACATAACTAGTTCTTTACATTTATAAATAGCTTATACTAAGTTCTAACCATAAAAATTAGTATACTATATGTTAATAATTGGACCACTTTACATTATTAAATGTAAATTTATAGCTAATGGACCCTACATTATTGAGTAAACATACCAACTACTGATTAAGACTTCTTCAATTGAATAATATTCTAGTGATCCATGTATTCCTAATTAAAAGGCAAGGATGTCTTCAGGATATTTGATGTTGTAGTTTGATTCATTGTTGTTAACCTTATATGCTTAAATGATTCATTTAACGCACAATCATTATTATTGATCCCTAAATATTGTCCAATTCCCTAATACTAACACATGGCATTGAAATCCTACTAATTTGTAACTTACTGTAATATCCTGAATTTTGACCTAACACTAATGGGCATAAGTCCCATTGCATATGATGATACTTTGATGTTTATATTTTGTATATTGGGTGTAAAACCCCACTACACATGAGTATGATGATTTGTTAGATATATTGGGCATAATCCAAAGCATGTGTTTTATTTAGAATGTATGTGATTGTATGTGTTGGTTGTGGACCCTAAAGCACATGATTGATGAGATTTTGTGTTGAGCATGAGCTTTGGAGCACATGAGTGTTTTGAGGTTTGTGTTGAGCGCAAGATCTGGAGCACATGAGTGTTTTTTATGTTTTTGTTGAGCACGAGATCTTGAGCACATGAGTTATGAAATGTTTGTGTTGAGCATAAGCTTTGAAGCACATGAAAGATAAGACTTGGAAGTGTTGGGCATAAGCCCTGAAGCATTCCAAATTGATGTTGAGCATAAGCTCTGGAACATCAAATCCTTGGCGATTGTATCCCTAGATGTATTATACAAGTACATCCTAACATTAGTGTTGAGTGAGAGGCTTTGGAATTGCACTAAGCGTAACTCTCAGTTTTTAGCGTTGAGTGTGGGCTCTGAATAATGCTAGGAGTTATTGAAAATTAATTGTGTTGAGTGAAAACAACTCTGATAAACACCAAACTCATCTTACTTATTTTTAAGTTGATTAAATGAAATTTCAAATTTCTACTTCTCATCAAGTACTGAATAAATACCCCGATATACAAGGTAATCCAACATGCAAGGAGGTTTAGAGTTGCCTAACTTAGTTGACCAACCCTACCTGAAGACCTTAATAAAAGAAATAATTATAAGCTAATGAAAGTACCATGTGATTGGGATCATGCTATATGACACCTAAATTAAATTTTAACAATGATATATGTATATATATAGTTTATATATTATGAATAAAAGAGTAAGAATATGTATTATTATTTACTAAAATGATTAAATAAATATTTAATACCTAAAGAGCCAAAATAGAAACTAGTCAAAGAGTTCCTAAGTTAAGTTAAATAAATAACAATTTCACATAAATCAAGTAAAAGATTATTTCAAGAAAATAAATGATTCTTGATCTAACTCAAATTTAACCGCCCTTTTTCCTAAATTTTGTCTATAAAGACCCAAGCCAAAGAAAGGCTTGGGGATCCCCATTCTATTATATATGATCATTATTTTCCTAATAATTCTGGGAAAGCATTACAAAAGCAAAATCAATCTGGTTCAGAACCTGATATTCGAGAGAGGTGAAGCCTTACCTTTAGGAGATCTATACTGCTTGCATGTTGGAACCATCTCGGTGGGATCCAGACTGAAATCGAGAACGGTTTTAGGTCATGGTTGGATGGAACATGGTAGTTCCCAAGTTATTTGGTTAACAGATATGAGGTCATAATTTGTCTATGTTCTTATTAATTATGTGTGATTAAGTGTGTAGGGTTCTACCCATTAATAAACTACAAATTGCAGGTATGAGGTTTTTACCTTCTCTAAGTAGGGTTTATAATATTTGTTGGAATATTAATCTTGCACATTGATCTAGGGACTAAACATCAGTCTCATCAAAGATTAATCAACAAATAACTCATGAAATGGTGTAATCGGTCTACAAAATGAGTAGTCGCTCTGTATATTCAGATGAAAGAATGATAATACAATACAATGCCATGCTACAAGCATGAATGAGAAGCAATTCGAATTCCTAAGGATGTCATTCGAATTGAATGAGTGAGTCTAGCTTAACTGAATGTAAGCCATAGTCAACACTCCAGTTAACCACTGATCAAAACCCTAATTGACTCAATTGAGACCTAACTGAAGTTGGAGTGCAATAAATGACTAAGTCTCAACTGAAAGAGATAAGACACATGTCATAGCAAGCTAGCCATCAAGTGCTAGCACTTCAATTACTCCAATGAACCTCGATGAGGTTAACTGAAGTGGAATTGAACATCAAAAGTAGGTGGAGGAGCCCCTATTGACTCCAGTTCGTTAATTAATCTTTAAATAATCAATTAAATGAAAGGAGGCACCTTCACTGCCTTGTTTAACTGATTGTAACCATCAGTTAGCAATTAGGTGCGTTAATATCACTCAGATCACCCTCAGATTGCTCCAGTTAGCCTCCCCAAATGTAGGAGAAGGCTAAGTTAGCCTCCTTGACTGAAGGTAGGCATGTGTGTGACTGGATGATGTCATTTAATGCTCCATTGATGTCAATTAATGTCAATAATACTTAGGATAGTGGTTTAACTAGGCCAATTTGACAAAAATGAGTGTGTATGGTCGTAAATGTCTCCAACAATATGCACATGGAATGCATGCTTCAACTAGGTTTGCATTTGTTTATAGAATATTAGTCTAAACTATTTATACATAAACTATAAGGATAGATTTTATGTTACGGGTTGATTTACTTGCTTAAACATTAACTCAACCATTATTTCCTACATAGGAATTTATAGTTTAAATTCTCTTAGTTTGATTTAAACAAGTTCTAAAATTACTGTTTCTGTCAAATAGTATATCTTAGACTTAAACCTTAGTTAATAAAATAACTAGATACAATATCTTGTTCAAAACATTAATGTAAAGTTAAACCAAAGATTTCATAAATTTACGTAAAGTAAACCTTAATAGTAATTAAAACTAAAACATTATTAAGAACTCTGAACCAAAACATTTAAATAAACCATTATAAATTATAAACATACAAATGAGAGGTCAAATATCTGAACTCATTAATTTAAGCCATGTCCAAAACATTTTAAAAACAACTAATAACTACATTTAAATAAACCAACAAATCCGAGATCAAATACCTTAACATTAAACCAAATCAAGGATGCTGGCAGATTCATATTTCCAGTGCAAACGTTTTATTATCCATCTCATAATTATCTATAAACATAATTACTTATACTAACCAGTAAATTAAATAACGTTGGAATCCATACAATGAACAAAAAAACACAGCCATCGAATTCACCCTAAAGAAAAAAAGGATGAGAACCTAAAATAAAGTTATAGTTAAGCCTAATAAATCATATCCAAACCATGCTATAGCATCATAAAATATTTCTAAGAATCGTTAACCCATCCTAACCATCAAATCTTATCCAGGATTGGCTGCGGTATATATATATATATATATATATATACAGAGAGAGAGAGAGAGAGAGAGAGAGAGAGAGAGAGAGAGATTCATTTCAATAAACTACAAATCAAACGCTAACAATGAATCGAAACAAACCATTTACAAATAAACACAGAGTCATTCCCTACGCATCGTGCTAAGTGGGATCCCATCAACTAAACCATAAACTCACATGATCAAACAAGGAGGTATGTCCCTACACCTCTACTCTTACAAATAAATTATATCCAGTATCAAATCCTGTGAAATGCCCAAATGAACTTAACAAACCACAAATCCATCTACTTATATGTCAGCTCAGGATCGAATCCTCTAGGCTTAAAAAAAACACAACGCACTACTAATTATACCTGAAGGGTATCACCTCTGAGGCTTCCCAAAAGAACTTTAAATATAACCAACTATATAAATAAATATGATACATAACTACACTCTTTACATTTAAACCATAAAGACATTTTTATAAATAAACCTAGGTTGCGTATCCACGCTAAAAGCCGAGCCAAGCTTCAAACTTAGGGACAGAAGGTAATCCCAACCACAAACCAATGCACCCATGTTATTCACCACACACTACCAAAACATAACTTTACACAGTCAAATTCATCATTAGTGTCATTGCAAGAAATGGCACTGTAAATATAAAGAAACACATCATAAGAATAAACACAAATCCATTACCTAAAAAGAGCTTCCATTAAGTTAAATAAAATCCATTACAGGTCGTTGCAAAAGGATCAATTCATACACAGAGTCGAGCCAAGCTGCTGACAGTTAAAATTTTATCCCCAAAAATTTACATATGGAAGAGCCAATGAAAGACTACATAGTCACATCCTTAAATACCAACCAACTATAAAAACCCCAACCAACAAAACAACACAACTATGCATTTGCCCACCCAAATCTTGAACCCTCTATTAGAACACACAGTAGGGTAAAGGCCTTTTCCAATTTCAAGGCTTACCCGGAGATTTGGTTGCACAAGCAATGTATGGAACCACCCTCAAGCCACGCAGAGAACCATGCTCTGTCACTTGCAAAAACAAACATGAATTCCCTCAGAAGTATGCATTCAAAACCATTACCAAACCAACATTTTAATGTACAAACTAATGCTATCACTTACCTATTAAGAGAGTGGGAAAGCTTTCTCATAGCGCAGCATGAGAAGTAAATATTGCACTAGGAGCACGAGACCACCCTCACCTCCACCATAAAAAAAACAATGAAATGAATTAGATACAAACCCTATGCAGCACTTGTGGTATTCTTCCTGCACTTCCCAAGGTGCAATAAATTCACCACCCTGTCCACCACTATGGCATAAATCAAAACCTACAATACTATAGTATGTATTCATGTCATATGCACCATATTTCACCACACCCCATCGCTTAAACCTTAAACCCTCCATTCCCATGTTATTATAAACTTTTGATGGCATATAAATTATGCCATAAACATAAACCTATTATACCATATAGCCCAAAGAATATATCAAAATGCATCTATGGTTTGAAAACTTAGCATAACAGTTTATACAAATTAAGTTTATAAACACACATAAATATAATCTCATAAACCTTATTACTATAGTATTTAGGTATAGTTTAGGCCTAAGACTTTAGTCCTCTTTTCACATAGTCATGCACAGAAATAGTGTCGTGTCGATATAGTTTGTTATAGATGTAGGATGTTTTTTTCGCTATGATCATAGGATAGAGTTCACCGATGAAATAACCCGCACAAGAGAAGTAGGAGCTTGCATTAGTTCATGACGAACTAAGTAATCCCCTTAGCAATAGGAATCCTTACCTTTCTGAGTGGTTCCTCAAGCCTGGATAAAAACCCCGCCACTTCACCCCTTGACATACATATTTAAGTCAACCTCTTATTAATAAAACCATAGACGAATTTAAAGACATTTAAAATAAAGTGAAACGTAACATAATGTAAGAGTCAACAAATGTTCGCAACTAATAACCAAGAAAAATTAAACATACCAACATGTGAAAGTAATAGAACAACATCAAGTAAAGCATCATCACCAAACAGGAGAACGCATGGAAGAAAACATTTTACGACACTTAGGTTCAGTATTTATTCCACAGAAGTTTTAATGATGTCCTTGATTTTAGTATTTTATTATGCTACATTTTTTTTTAGGAATTTCAAAGACATTATAGGTGGTATCAGATCCTAGATTCAAACACTAAGAGACCTAATGGGTGTTACTAAACATCCGTTGCAGAAATAAACTATATTTGAAATTATGTTAAATAACAGGAAGTTATTTGTTATTAAATATTTTAAATTGCAGGATTAAAGAACAATTCAGATGATGAATATAGAAGAAGACAACAACCGGCAAGGAAATATGAATACCCCTACACGGGAAGATGAACTGGTGGTTGAATTAAATTCTGATATACTGAAAACCATAGAGAATTTGCAACCAGACTTACAGAGTTTCAAGGATGATAATAGGAATGAAAGAAAATAGCAGAAAGAAATCAATGAATCTTTACTTCGAAACATGATGGGAGGGAGCCCGCATGGACAACCTACTCATTCAACCAATAGATTTTAAAAAGTTTTTTATCATAAACATGCCAGCAGCTGAAAAGAAGAAGGAAAAGAAGAACACACACCTGAACCTCCAGAAAGAGATTATCACAGTCTTTCCAGTGATAGTTCCCTTTCTCCTTGCAGAAAGAAATAGAGGAATGATGACAACCTCCAAGGAGAGTTCAGAAAGATAAGAGCCCCAACCTATGAAGGGGAAAAGAACACCAGGGAGAAAGCTGAGGAATGGATTCTAGGTATGAGCTAATACTTTCGAGTACACAACTACTGTAGTGAGATGAAATCCCGTCTAGTTATCTATAATTTAAATGGAAAATTAGCTAGATGGTGGAGAGATCTAAAGATTTCCAAAAAGGATGCGGTAAAAGATATCCGATGGAGTAACTTTCGCAGAATATTTCAGGACCAATACATGTCTGGAAGATTCTTTGATATAGGAAAGTGAAAGAATTTCATGAGTTAAGGATGGGTTCAATGACCATGGATGATTTCATTAACATATTTTTGGATATGTTACATTACGTACCTTACATAAAGGACGAGAAAGTGAAAATATAATAGCTTTTAGTATTTCTTCTTCCCAATTTTCAAGAGAGGATTGAGTTTGATATGCCTAAAAATATGGACACTTCCATACACAAAGTTAGGATCTACTACGAGCATGGAAAACTAAGACAAGAAAACATCAATAGAAGTCGAGACATGTATAGAACCTTCTTGGAAAACCACAAATCGGGTTACAACCCACCGCCTTAAAGAAAATAGAACAACAGTTTTCCATCAAACAAAAACTTCAACAAAACAGTTGCGAGGCCCAATGCTCCTGCACCAAATTCCAACAGACCAGCAACAAAAGGAGGAGACAATGCTACTCCGCTGCCAATCAAATGCTGGAAATGCCAAGGGCCCCATTATGCCAGAGATTGTAAAAACAAGACTAATGTAGTCTTGCACAATATACAAGAAGAACAAACGGTAGAGGACGTAACTAGTACATTGAGGATTTATGCATCTTTGGATGGCCGACAAGCAGACCATCAGGCTACTATGGTCAAAATAGAAGGTAAGGTTTCAAACACTTCTATTTCAATTTTGATTGACCCCGGTGCTTGCTGAAGCTATGTATCGCCTAAAATTGTCGAGACATGTAAACTCGACAAAGTTAAACATGAGAAATTGTGGCTGGTGCAATTATCCACGAGTACAAAACAATACCTTTTTGAAACAGTTAGAGATTGTGAGGTGAACTTAAATGATTTTCCCGTAAATTAGATTTCAATATTTTACCCTTAGGATTGTACGATGTACTTATTGTCATGGACTGGTTGGAACAACACCATGTCATGCTCGATTTCCTACACAATTCAATCTTGTGCACAGATATCCAAGGGAATCAGAAAAAGATTCAAGGAATACCTAAGAAGGTTTCTGTTAGGCAAATATCTACCTTACAAACAAAGAAGTGCATTACGAAAGGATGCAAATTGTTTGCAGTAAACATCCAGGATGTAGAAGCTGAGAGAGATCAACACATCGAGGACTTTTCGCTTCTTGTAGAATTTACAAATGTTTTCCTAAGGAAATACCAGGATTATCACCGAAATTAGACTTAGATTTTCCCATTGAACATACACCAAGGTCAGCTCCGGCTTCAAAAGCCCCATATCGCATGAGCACACCAAAATTGGTGGAACTCAAGTTGCAGTTACAATAGTAATGAACAAAGATCAATAAAAAAAGGTCTTACTGAATTAATTAAATACTTAATTCAAATTTTCAATGGTAATAAGTGTTATAAAAAATTCTAAGCAACTGATTAAAATATTCAACAATATTAATAAAATAAATAATTCTTTCAACTAAGAGTAAATAGATTTAATATTTATTTAATATTTAAGAAAGTAAGTTTTAGCCAATAAAATCAAAATTAAATTTCCTATACAAACTGTGACAGACCATATTTAGGGAAGCTAAGTCTTTGCTCATGGCATCAAAATTAAATTTCCCATGCAAACTATGGCAAAGTAACAAGAAAAGTGAGTCCTAACTAGCTAATCTAGTCAAATTAAATTTTCGATGCAAACCGTAGCAAAAGAATATGAGAAATGGGTCTAAATAAATTTTAAAAATGATTCCGAACTCTTATCGAGAGAAATCCACCCATGAAGGAATTTTGAAGTTCCAAGCCAACAAAAGGTCGTATAACCAACAACGTTTGACCTTTCGAATTCTGTGCATTCCATATATTTTTCTTTGGTGGATAATCGAAGTTGACCCACACATATTTCGGATCTGTCAGAATTGAAAGAATATTAGTCTTCATTGAATGGTTTAAGAGAGAAAACCCTAAAATAGAAATAATTTTCCTGATTTAAATACCAACTGCCTAGTTTTATAAAGTTCATCCGTAGTTTGCACTGTACATAAGTTTTTGATTACTTACTTGTGCAATGGAGAAAAACTAGCTCATAAATCTTAGCGTCTGTTGTTGTGTTAGTACCGATGTCGTTAAACTCATGAAGACCACAAATGATAGAAGAACGTGGAGAAGCCAACCATGCTTCCTTGTTATATTTCAAAGCCGCCACTGTGAAGGATCCGAGCAGAGCTCTTAAATCATGGACAACCAAGGATTGCTGCAAATGGAAAGGTGTCTCGTACGATAGGAATTGTGGTAGAGTGGTGCTTCTGAATCTTGATGATGATACTCTCAACTATATCAGAATCCATCGGGAACCTCTATTCTCTCCACACCTTTATTCTTGTCAGCTGGAAAAATACAGGTGGAGTAATTCCATCTTCTTTTTCTCGCTTTTCATCCTTAACCACTCTTTCTCTCGATGACAAGAGAATCACAGATTCCATTCCTTTTTGCATCGCCAACCTTGTCATTCTACAATCTCTGTCTCTCTCTGGAAACCTGCTTACCTTTCCTATTCCCAAATCGATCAGAAATATGCAGAATCTAACTTCTTTGTACTTGGATTCGAATTGGCTCTCTGGCTCCATTCCTTCAAGCATTGGAAATTTGACTTGGCTGGCCATGTTGACCCTCCACAACAATTTTCTCTCGGGTCCCTTCCGTACTCCATGGGAGATCTGAAAATGCTCAGGAAATTATATATATTATACAATTTCCTGAGGGGTAATATTCCATCCTCGTCAGGAAATATGTCAATGCTTGCGGAGCTCTTATCAAGTCACAATTGTTTCAGCGAAAGCATTCCAGAATCCATGGGTTTGTTGAGCACTAAATTTTATAAATTGTATTTGGACCGGAATATGTTTAGAGGATCTATTCCGGAGTCCTTGGTGAAGTTAACATCTCTTTTATCCCTTAATATAACCCAAATGAAACTCACCGGGAATATCCCCCTTATTTCCATCTCCTCCCATCTTGAAACCCTCCACCTGGGAGTTCAAGCCTTAATTATCTTTTAATTTCAAACAATAGGCTTACTAGTAACATTCCGGAATCATTGGGTGATATGCCAAACCTCGAATACCTTGATCTGACTGGTAATCAACACAACGGAAGAATTCCACAGAATATGATCCAACTGACGCGTATGATGTAGTTAAATATGAGTTTCAACCATCTTGGTGGCATGATTCCATGTGAAAAACCTTTCGATGCATTCCCTGCTTTGACATACATCCACAACAATTGTCTCTGCCACCCGCCTCTAAGTCCTTTTTGTGACATGGTTTGAAGGAATCACAAGCTTAGTTGTAATGGAAAAAATTGGGATTGTATGTGTTGGCAAGAGCCCATCAACAAAGCCTTATTGACAGGGGTTCTCACTCTGTCGACGCCCAACCAGCGCGATCTCCCTGAACACCGGCCCAAACAGGTTTCACCCTACCCCACAACACCCGCAGAGCGGATGCAGTCTCACTCGAGATGTTCGAGAGAGAGTTGTCGGAACCAAGTTTTCGGCAGTAAGAAGGAAGGACGGGGCATCGATGACTCAATATCATAATCATCATATTCTTCAGAGATAGTTAATTAGTATTGCAGCATTCATTAGCATAACTAACAGATCGCTAACGAATCGCATCATTCACTTATTCATCACAAAAGTGTCATTCATTCATACAACAGACTCAGTAAACATCCATCATTGACATCGCAGCACATAAAGACAGGAAATAAATAAGAGACAAGATCAATTTATGGAAACATCCGTCATATCATATTACTTCCACGCAATAGATCCAAATAATATAGTACTTCTCCACAGCAGGAGAATGATCACAACCCAAGATTCAATAGCTGGTCGATACAGACAGAGTCAAAACTGCTCAAGAACGAAATGAAGCGACAAGATCAGATCACAAAATGGATTGATTGATTGATCTTCTGCATCAATGATATTCATTTACAATGGAAATTCTAATTCTATATATAGGCTTGTGCCTTTACATCCAAGGTCCACTTCTAACTAACTTCTAACAAACTAGTGACCTATATGCACAAAATGGGGTCAATCGGTACAAAATTGCATAAGAAATTCCAAAAACGGTTATTCTTCCACCTATCACGCTGATTTGGTTCTGTGCAGTGTCACATGAGCTTGCACAACCTCTGAGGTGCTGCGCAACTCACTTACCCAAAACCCCTACCAACAGAACCCCAACACAGTCTTGTGGCTCGTCCTCGAGCCACGTGAGGTAGATAGGGTGTACTCCGCCATCTTGGTCTTGAAGTCCTCGAACTGCTGCGAGATCTCTCAAACCTAGAGATGGACTTGTTCAGCAGCATTCCGACAATTTAGCAAGTCCTTCTTCACTGGGTGCACCTCCCCGACCTTGCTATCCACTAGCGACTTCTTTGATCGCCAACTGCCCGCCAATGTCTTGGAATTCATCCAGTTGGATGCTATGCTTGCGCTGGCATTCTTGGCCTCTGGTGGCTCTCTGCTGCAGGTCCTTCAACTCTTCAAAGCACGTGATCTGAACCATGAGAGGAATTTATTTTAGTGACATCTTCAGTGTCGTCAACTAAGCTTCAACTTCCCGCGCTTGCTTGGTCAATTGGTCCAATTGGTCATCCTTGATGACACTTTGCTAGAACTATGTCATTGCCTCAGCAATTTTCTTCACTTCCTTCTCCATAGCTTCAAACTGGGCCGTGATCTCTTCAATGGTATTTTACCGCTTGACAATCTTCTCAGGTGGTCTCTCTGGGTAAACAAGGGAATTTAGCATATTGTTGGTCAACTAGAGCTGGGAAATAACTTCCCCAATTCGCTAGGCCTTGGAAACTGCAGTGACTTCCACCATGCTTTCGTAGATGTGTTGGCATGCCTCGTCAACATCTTTCTCAAACGTGCTGCAACTAGCACACAGCTGCGCTTTCTTGACAACAAGGCGGTCTTGCTCCTTCTTTAACTCGGTGATTTCTTCGGCGGCTTTCTGCCGCAGCTCTTCTTGCGCTTGCTTCAATGTGGCAATCTCCCGTGCCTTTTATTCTGCAAGCTGCTCTTTGACCTGCCGCAACTCATCAGCTTCTTCCTGCAGCTTTGTTGAGGGATGGAAAATCCTAGGTATCAACAGTAAGGATTCTCCCTAATAACCGCTCCCAATTAGTTTGCTTATTTTTTGGTATGGAGAATCCGTCCGGTTAATGGTCCGTCTACCGTAGAATTAAGAAATAGTTTAAATTTGTTTTATAATGATATGCAAGTGCCTAAATTTAAATGCAATTTGATTAGGAAGCAAAGGGTTAACAATGTGATGCGTAGGTTCTCACCTCCCATCTTATCTCCTTTGTTCCTGAATTACACAAAGAAAATGACAACTAAGCTAAACCTATCTAATACTAGCTAACCTATCCCCATGGAGCAAATTATTATTTATGTGAGTAATGTATTGTATAATATGCATAAAGAATATTACAAGTAGCTGATATAATTCAAAAATACATGAATACAGTAGAAATATAAACAGAGAGATAGCTCAGTGTTGATTAAAACATTCATTACTCAATTTGTTGCATAAGCTTCATCAAATAAAAGAAAAGCGTTCAACTCGAATCACGGAAAACCAAAACTCGTCCTTCATCAAATTGCGTTCTCCTATCTTCCCCCTTCTACCCTTCCGCTGCAGAACTCGGAAACTGGGAACTGACACTATTGACTTAACTTGTCTCTTCACTTCCGACTTCCGCCTTCCGACCTCGAACTACGGATATTGGAACAATAACTTTCCTTAGAACTTTTCTGCATTTTTTCTCTCTCGGCTTCTCTCCTTCCACAGGAGGATCCTAGTAATCAGAAAGTCACCCTTATGCCTTAGAATCCTTTCACGCTTCCGAATTTCTCCTTCCACAAGTGGATCCCAGAAGTCAAAAATCACACATTTTGCTCCGATGGAACTTCTTTCTCCCGTTCCCCGCATTCTACCTTCCTGTAATGTCCCCAAAAATTGAAAATAAAAAAAAAATTTAATAGGCTAGTCATTTACTCTCTGACCTGGACATTATTTATACTTATGCAGAATGTGTCGTACTTTGTTTACTCTGATGTATGGTCATGAGCTGTCTTTACTTCTTGCTTTCATATTTTTCGATGTGATTATTAGTGTACTATTTATGTTGACTTGATGTTTCTTACTATCTTGACCTATGGTTACTCATTTATATGTATGTTAGTTATTTTGATTATATATTCAGTGGTTATAAAGTTTGATTACTATTGTATAAACAATTCTGACTTAACTTGTTATTGAAAAAGGGGTGGAGTGGCGGAACTTGTTTCCCTTGTAAACATCTTAGAGGTAACTGTTTTCTACTTGTCACTTCGAGGATTACTTAGTTCTTATGAACTAATACATTTCTTTCCTTGTTGTGTGTAGGTGCACTTGACGACATAAAACTACTTATAAAAGTGGAACAAGACATACTTCTCGTTTATCATTAGCGCTTAGTTTGAGTAATGAGGGAATTACAGTCCTATCCTAGTGACTACTATGACTGCTGTTAGTTGATATTTATACAAGGTTGGATGTTTTGTTAGCCTATGTTGCACGGGTTACTATTGTTATTTTTACAGAATCTATGAAAATTATTTAATTACTGCTGCACTTATTATTTATATGGCACACATTTATTATGGTATTAAACACTTGGTATCTTGGTTTGTGTTTTAATATGGTTTTGGTGTATTAATTTAAAACCTTTACATTATCCCTTCCATGGAATATTTCATATGCCATGGACTATGGATTAAACACTATGTATTCGTTACACATATTGCATATCACGTTGATTAAACATGATTTTTAAGGGTGGCATGAATTATATGATAAGGGTTTGGAAATATGTTAATGGAGCCAAGGGTGGCAACATAAATGCACCTTGGACGGCATGGGCCTCAAGCTTAGGTCTTGGGATCTTGCGTTGGTTTGGTCATTCGCAGCATGGTTGTGTGAGCTCTGCCTCTATGCTGTGTGGTGGTTAAAAACTTCGAAGGTTTGGTCGTGATGGCAGGTACTTATCCCTCTCTGGTTTAACAACATTTGTTGAATGTTCAGTTTGGTTTCAATGCATACTCCTCATCGTGGATTTTATTTTTGGTTGTAGGTTGAAAGGTATGAAGAAATCGTGGTTCGTGGGTCGCCCTGAGTCAACACCATAGCCATTCGGGTAAGGCCTGTTGTAGAAGTATAAACCTTGTCCCGCTCTTGCATTATTGTTGTGACAGAGTTAAATCTCATCGTGGGTTTGAATGTATGACTCTAGTTTTAATGGTTGTGAAAATAGAAGGGACTCTTTGTAAATTAACATGTGTTAGCATCAGAGATGCGTGCAAGACTTAGGGTTTGAGTTGGGGGTTTAGTCCCTTTCGGGCGAGACTTATTGTATGTTGGGTTTTTTTTTAAGGATTCTCTACATAGTTTTAATGCCTTGGTGAATATTCCCAGGATCTGCGAATTGTAATTTTGTGTATGTTTGAGTACGCTGAAAGTACCATTTCTTGAAATGGTGCAAGGCTGGGGTTATATGACTGTATAATTATTACTTGGTTTAAATGGATGTATGTACAACATTTATATTCTATGTGTGTTTATTGGTTGTTTATTTACAACATTTTCATACCGTCGAATAGTGGGTATGATTCTTATTCGTTGGCATTAGTTAGACTCTATGTGAAATTGCAAATCATGTTTAAGCTATTTATATGGATCCGTTATCTATGGTGTTTGGCCTTTGGAGCCATGTTGTAGATGGAAAATGGTATTCCTGCCATTAGTGATGCGACTGTGTGTTGGTTGAATGACTTATCGTTTTTATGTTTTGATTCATGGCTAATGAACACTCTGTGTATATGATCTGTGGCTATGGATGTAACCCTTCGATGCGTTTCATTGCTATTCGCATAGCGTTTACAGGGTTGTAGTGTTGGTGTTAATATTTAAATGTTTTGTTATGTATAGGGCCATAGTTACAGTGTGTAGTTTTATTTGGGTCTTTCGACCTCTATGTAGATATTAGTTATATTTGATTTATGGCCTGTGTATTTAGAATAGCGTGGTTTAATAGTTGAAACGCTACAGCGTGTGGTAGAAAATAATAACGATTCCTACAGGATTCGATATGGTGACTTGTAAATAAAAGTACTCAATGGGAATTGATCCTAAGTTGCTATGGTTACAAATATTATTACTCTATGGGTCTGTTCAGGCATTTAACATTTACAGGAATTGATCCTGCAACCTCTGTGTATTTATGCTACATTTATAACAGAGTTCTGTGCATAACATTTTGTTTGATTTTATTATGAATTGATCCTGCTATCTATTGGTTATTTACGCTATGTTGTTAATGAGTATTGTGCATAACGATGGGGCTGACTTTATTAGGAATGAGATGGATGTATGTTGATTTTCGTAGACGTAGTTGGTATATTAAGTATATGGTTTTGGTTCTTATTGAAATAAAGTATAAATCTCAGACCATGAAATGGTCTTGATAGCTTGACTGTTTTACTTGGTTAAATATTAGATGTGAAATATTGCATTTATAAGGATGTTTAAAATAGAGATAAAGCTTAAGAACATTAGAGGTGTCGATAGCTGGTCTGTCTAGTATTTCCTTCCTATTTTATTATGGTTCTGTTTATATTTAATTAATGGATATGATTTGTTTTTTTAGGTTAAGACTTTAATTAAATGAGTTTAGAATTGAGTTTTGTGTATAGCTTATACTTAAACAGTCTTTTTTCTCCTAAATATAGTTCTACTGGAAATATGAAATCTTCTAGTAGAATCCATAGCTAAAATAAACATATAGACTATGTTTAGAGAAATTTCTACGTCTTAGGAAAAAAAAAGTTTAAGCAATGAAATAAAATGTAGAAATAAATTGGAAGAAACAAAACCGTTGAATGTTTTTTAGACAGAAAAACATTTCAACCTAGTGTTTAGAGATACTACATAAAATAGTCTAAACAACAATTAAATTGCAGACATAGGGTTAGAAATATAACATAAACCCTTAAATATACTAACAGGAAATATACTAGATAATGGAATGAAAAAACATCAAGAACCTCATACATGTATGGTGAAGCTATTCCAATTGCTGGAAACCTGCACACTTAATTACCCAACATTAACAAATTCACAGATAGATCTGACCTCTGTATAGATAACTGAATCACTTGGGAACTACGATGTTCCACCCAACCATGACTCAAAACCGTTCCTCGTTTTTATTCAGATCCCCCTGAGTTGGTTCCAACATGCAAGTAGCTTAGAGCTCCTACGGTAAGGCTTCCCTAACTGGGATATCAAGTCTGAATCAGTTCTCCTTTTTCCTCTTAGGAAAATGCTCTCCAAGAACTCTCTTGAGAATGATTTCCAAACAGATGGAAGAGATCCCCAAGCCTCTCTTTGGCTTGGGTCTTTATAGGTAGACTTTTCAGTCAAAGGGGTAGTTAAATCAAGAAATCATTTGATTTCATGATTTAACCATTTTATTTAATTTAGACACTTTTAATATTTGACTTAGGAAATTTTAACTAGTTCCTATTTGAACCTTTGTAGGTATTATACTATTTAATTATCTTTTAGTAATAATAATAATAATAAATGGAGCATCTCCTCCTTTCTTATACTTTTAAAATTATTACTATGTTTACTCTTATACATACCATGTATAAAATATATACTTATATATATATATATATATATATATATGTGTGTGTGTGTGTGNGGCCGTCAGGTAGGTGGTTAAGTCTACTAGGCTAGGAAACTCTAAACATCCTTGCATGTTGAGATCCTTGGTATAACATGGTAGTTCTTCAATACTTGATGAGATACAGAAATTCAAGATTTCAATTAATCACTTATAAATAAGTTAGATGAGAACAATATTTTACTCGAGTCATTTTCACTCGACATCGTTAATTCTTTTTCAGTAACTCCTAGCGCTTATCAGATCCCATACTCAATGCTAAAAATAAGGAGTTACAAACTTAGTGCAATTATAGAGCTCCTCGCTCAACACTAATGCTAGGGTGTAGTTGTAGGATACACCTAGGGATACAATGGCCAAGGATGCAATGTTCAAGAGCTTATGCTCAACATCAACTTCGAAGGCTCCAGGGCTTATGCCCAACACTTCCAATTATCTTTTCGTGTGCTTCAGATCTTCCTGCTGAACACAAAGGTTTATATAATTCATGTGTTCTAGAGCTCCTCGCTCAACACAAAATAAACACTCATGTGCTCTAGAGCTTCTCACTCGACACAACATAAACACTCATGTGCTCCAGAGCTTCTCTCCCAACAAAACATAAAAACTCATGTGCTCCAGAGCTTCTCTCTCAACAAAAACATTCAAATACTCATGTGCTCTAGAGCTCCTCTCTTAACACAAAATATCTCATCAATCTTTTGCTTCAGGGTCCATGCTCAACACATAAAATCATACATAAAAAATATGTAACTAGCTTATGCCCAATTTATCAAACAAATCATCATGTTCATATGTAGTGGGGTCCTAAACCCAATATATCAAAATAAAACATCAAATTAACATCATAGTCAATGGGGCTTATGCCCATAAGTATTAGGTCAAAATTCAGGATATTACATCCCTCCCCGCTTAGAAAAACACCATCCCTGGTGTTCTGGGGACTTAGAATGAAATCATGAAACAAGGAGGGGTAAGACTTTCTCAAGGTGGCTTCATTCTCCCGAGTAGCCTCATCAGCTTCAAAGTGCTTCCATTCACTTTCAACTGGACTATGGTGTGCTTCCTAATTTGCTCCTCTCTCTTGTCCAATATATGAAAAGGTTTAGGGGAAAACTCCCCTTTAGGTTCCACCTATAGTAAGGACCAATCAATCACATGTTTAGTATCATAAACATATTTCTTTAATAATGATGCATGGAAAACATTATGGACTCTCATGTGAGAGGGTAACACTAGTTCATATGTCACTGGCCCTCTCTTTTCCAATATCTCAAAGGGTCCACAAAATCTAGGTGCTAACATGCCACACCTTCCCAAGCTCAACGAGCTTCGTTTTGATTTTACTTTCAAGTAGAGATGGTCGCCTATTTGATAATATTTATCTTTTATTTTCTTATATGCGTATATTTTTTTGGTGGTCGTGTGGTTGTTTATGGTTCACCTAGACATTCGTAACCAATTTTTCCAAGTGCTTTAATAGGTCAGGCCCTAACATGAGCCGATCCATCGGGCTATCCCAAGTAATCGATGTTCTACACTTCCATCTATAGAGTACCTCAAAGGGACTCATCTTAACAGAAGTCTGGTATCCATTTTTAAACACAAACTCTGCAAGGTGCAGGTAATCTTCCCACTTGGTGAGGCTCTTCATGACATACATCCTAAGCATGTCCTCTACAATCTGGTTTACCCTTTCTGTCTTTCTGTCTATCTGCAGGTGATAAGCAGTACTATAGTTCAATTGCGTCTCTAATCCGGAGAATAACAATCTCCAAAAGTTTTCAGTAAACTTAGTATCTCAGTTCGATATGATTTCCTTGGGTATCTCATGCATTCTAAATATCTCGTTCTAGAATATATTGGGAATGTGTACTACCTGGTAGGTCGACTTCACTGGAATGAAGTGTGATGCTTTTGAAAATTTTCCAACTACTAAAAAGATAGAATCATTTTTTTCTTACTCTTAGGTAGACCTATAATAAAATCCATTCTATTGACCTCCCACTTCCATTCTCCAATGGGTAATGGCTGTAGAAACCTCGAAGGATGTTGGTGCTCAGATTTGACCAACTGACATTCCAGACATTTTGCGATAAATAATGCCATGTTAGCCTTTAACTTAGGCCAGAAAAAGTGTCCCTTAATAGCGGATATTGTCTTTTGATATCCTTGATTCCTCGAGTAGGGTGTCTAACATGAGGATGCTAGACCGAATGTCCCTTCCTTCTGGAACGTACAATCTCTCCTTAGACCATAGCAGTCCCATTTCGTCTACCTTGTACTCTTTTTGTTCTTGAAACAACCTATCCTCTTGGACCTTCTTGAAGATCTCTACATAGAAATGGTCAACTCTGTTGGCCATTCTAATCCTCTCGTGTAAATCTAAATCAGTTTAACTTAAAGTCACCTCATATATCATATGAGTTCGTCAGCTCAAAGCATCAACAATCTCGTTCTCTTTTCTCTTTATATGATTTAGTTCGAAATGGAAATCACTAAGGAAAGCCAACCATCTGGCTTGCTTGGCATTCAGATCCGGTTGCTCAAATAAATATTTTAGACTCATATTATCTGTTTTCAGAAGGAATTTCCTTCCCATGAGGTAGTGCCTCCACATCTTTAAGGCATGGATGATGAGTGCTTACTCAAGATTGTGTGTGGGGTAGTTCTATTCATGTTCTTTTAACTTTCACGATTCATAACAGATCGCGTAATCATTCTGCAAGAGGACTCCTCCGAGCCCTTCCTTGCTTAAATCCGTGCAAACAACGAAATCCCCATCCGGATTTGCAATTCGTAGTATCGGTGCAGTCGTTAAAATATTCTTAAGCTTTTCAAAACTTTCCTCCCACTTGGTTGTCCATAATAATTTATTTTCCTTCTTTTGTAAAGCAGTCATGGGACAAGCTATTCTCTAGAAATTCTCAATGAACTTTTGATAATATCCGGCTAATCCCAAAAAGGATCTAATGTGGTGACATTAGTAGGGGTAGGCCAATATTCTATGGCTTTCATATTTTTTGGGTCCACAACTATCCCTGTCTCGGAGATGATGTGACCCAATTACTATCTCTATGGTTTGTAAAAATCACATTTACTAAAATTGGCATAGAGATGGTGTTCCCATAACACCTGTAGCACTATGAAAAGGTGTTCCTCATGATCCTGTTTAATCTTAGAGTAAACTAGGATGTCATCTATAAAGACCAACACAGATTTATCCAAATATTTACTGAATATATTGTTCATCATACACATAAAGTTCATGGGTGTATTGGTCAACCCAAATGACATTACTACAAACTCGTAGTGACCGTACCTCGTATGAAAGGTGGTTTTGTGAATATCCTTGTCGTGATTCCGTACCTAATGGTACCCGAATCATAGTTGTATCTTTGAAAATATCTTGGTTCCTCCTACTTGATCAAACAAGTCACCGATCCTAGGGAGTGGGTATCGATTATTGATAGTCATTTTGTTAAGCTGATGATAATCGATGCACATCCACATTGTACCATCCTTCTTTTTTATGAAAAGTATCGATGATCCCCATGGGGACACACTTGGTCAGATATATTCTTTCTCTATTAATTCCTACAACTGTAGTTTTAGTTCCACCAACGCTAGTACACTCATGCGATAAGGGGATTTCGAATCCGAAACTGATCCTGGTGTCAGTTCTATGGAAAAGTTTGGGTCTCGTTTCAGAGGCAATTGTGGGATTTCCTCAGGAAATACGTCCTTGAAATATACAAGAAATGGAAAGTCCTCTATGTGTTTTTCTCTTTCATCTTCTATGTCTTGGATGTTTACTGCAAACAACTTGCAACATTTCCTAATGCACTTCTTTTCTTGTAAAGAAGTTGTTGCCTTACCAAAACCTTCTTCGGTATGCTTTGAATATATACTTGATTCCCTTGGCTATCCATACACAAGATTGGCTTGTGTAAGAAATTGAGCATGACATGGTGTTGTTCCAACCAGCCCATGCTGATAAGTATATTATATGTTCCTAAGTGTAGGATGTTCAGGTTTTCCTCACAATTGTTAACTATTTCTAAAACTTTTCATTTCGTACCTATGGATAATTTCACCAGCAAAGGTTTATTAGGTTTAACTTTTCATATTTTACATACATCAATAATTTTAGGCGATACATTGCTCTAGAAAGCACCGGGATCAATTAGTATTGACATAGAAGTGTTTAAGATCTTACCTTCTATCTCATCCATGGTAGCTTGATGGTCTTCCTGTCGGCCATCCAAGGTTACATAAATCCGCGGTGTTCTAGCTATGTCGTCTACCGTTGGTTCCTCCTGTAAGTTGTGCAAGATCCCATTGGTATTATTCTTACACTCTCGGGCATAATGAGGCCCTTGGAATTTCCAACATTTAATTTGCAACCAGGAAACAATAACATTTGAACAAAATTCCTAGCAGAGTCTAATATCGCAAACATTCATGATTCAAATTAACTTAATAAAAATGTTGACATGTAAAAACCCATGAATTACATAGAGACTTCGCAGCATCAGACAAGAAACATCAGGTAGATCGTGTTATTCATAGATGACAACATTCATAGATTGCATCATTCACAGATCACATTGTTCATATATCACATCATTCAACAACTCAAAGATAGGGTTCTCCACAATTCTCTTCTCATATTAATCTTTGAAATTCAAAATACATCCCGGTGGTTGAAAGCCTGAGACCAATCCCACTCATCCACAAATTACAAAACATATCACAAAAGACAAAAAGATACCACTCTTGATCCAATGATATCCTTCGCTTAATCAATGATATCAATTACATTCCTAATCTTATTTATAGTCTTGCACCTTTAGAAAAAGGTCCACATAAGTCTATTATCTAACTAACTTGGATCAAAAGTTAACTACTTGCGACCGAGCCGACCATGCTTGTAGGTAACTTCTTCTTGCACAATCCATCGTAACACTTGTCACCATCTCCTTTTTTGTATCTTGCACACTTGATCTGCCTGCCAACAAAGTAAAAATAAATCTTTCTACTGATAACATAAAAGATTATATTATATCTACTATTCTTTTTTATTTATGCAGGCATGTCTAATATTTGTAATCCATTTTTATCTATTTTGTGAAAATGGTGAAGGATATATATATATATAT
>LPNX010631695.1:77543-96392 GCA_001517045.1 Pseudotsuga menziesii
AAAGATTTCCAAAAATAAGTTATATAATAGAGTGCACACTATTCCCTCTATGGTTAAAACTTTGCATTATAACATTTTGTTCAATTTCTAGTGATTTCACTATTTTTAATAGCTCATATACAAATTTTAGACATACTAGATAGTCTCTACACTATGTTTCGGAGAAACTTTTAACAATTATGTTATCACTTTAGCTATAAAGTAAGGGATGTGGCCATACAAAAAAAAGGTAGGTAGATGTAGATTGGGCATGATGGAATGATCCAGGAGGATCTCCCAAAATGAGCAAATTTTAAATTCTTAAAATGCTGAAAAATAGGGAGAGATGCATAGAGCTCTCCAAGATATTTCAAGCGACATTCGTTTCATGTAAAACCGAGTCCATATGTAAAAGTTAAAGCATTATGAAATTTCAACAAAACAGGTAAAGTGGAAAAAGAGGGTGCCACATGGAAGCTTATGGGCATGCCACATGACATGATTCTAGAGCTGACGGGGAAGAGATGATGTCATCTCCTATATTTACGAATTGTATTACGACAAAAAGACTAAGTGTGCAAGTCCTCTACTTTACTACAGAAACTTGGTTCCTGTAGCCTCCCTCAAACATCTCGGGTGAGACTGTACCTACTCCACAGGTGTTGCACGATAGGGTAAAACTTGTTTGGGTTAGTGTTTACGGAGAGTGAGTCTAAGGGAGACAATAGTGAGTGAACCGCTATCAAAATAAGTGTGTGAACAAATGGTTCCATTGCGAGAGCATAGTGCGAGGAAGAAGATGATATCATGTGGCGTTCGACAAAACCAGAGATTCGGGACTAGTTCGATCAAAAGGCCCAAGAATTCATAGCAGATGAAAGACAAAAATATAGATTCTTAGCATAAGAGTGGTTGGGAAGGTATATCTACTCTAAAATTCATGAAATTTCTTTTCCTAGTTCCTGATAATCCTGTACGAGTGATTGACATAGCTAACCTTCCAAAAAAGGAACTTCCAAGGAGGCGAACCTACTTACTAGACCCCTGAAGTAATTTAGCGACTAAAAAGGGGTCAACAACAAGGAATCAAAATGTGTCGAAGTGTGGATCGACATCATTTTGGAAGGATATATCACTAAGTTTTTTGTCGACACAATGAAATCCTATAGCGACGCAGAGGGGGAATTATTCGAGGGACCCGGAGGAAGGTTCTTATTGTCATTACA
The DNA here is from genome assembly GCA_001517045.1 of Pseudotsuga menziesii. Classification (NCBI taxonomy): domain Eukaryota; kingdom Viridiplantae; phylum Streptophyta; class Pinopsida; order Pinales; family Pinaceae; genus Pseudotsuga; species Pseudotsuga menziesii. The sequence continues at coordinate 78,749 of LPNX010631695.1, forward strand.
ACTATGGATTAAGATGCTCATATGTGAAAAGGGTATATTGAAGATGAACTCTGATGAGTAGAGCTCTGGTGTGCAGAGGTTATGGGTACTACGAAGATGAAAGTTGGATGGAATGATACGGGGTAAATGGATGGGAGATACGATGATACTGTGAGGGAAGTTGAGGAAAAGTGCGGTCTTCTATGAAGTAGGGTAAGGTTTCGGCAAGAGAAAAGGAGGAGGAGTGAGGAGAATTCTAGTGTGAATGGAACGTGAAACTGCGAAAGGAGACCACAAGGAACTATGCGACCCTACATTGATGAAGGAGACAACCATGCTATGATCGAGTCTGAGGAAGGACCAACCCAAAGCAACAACACACCTACACCTTTATGCATTGTGTTGCATTCAGAAAGAAACACCAAATCATGTCAATACTACCCTGTGTGTTACCACATGAGTACTAGTAGCAAATTACCAAACATTGGAAGAAGACCAAGAATGGCGGGTGACAACATAAAACTACCTTTGTTCCATGGGAACGGGGCTAGAGATCCTGAGCAGTATTGGTTTCTCTGCGAAGCAGTATGGACTTTGAAGCAAGTCCAAGNGGGACAACATAAAACTACCTTTGTTCCATGGGAACGGGGCTAGAGATCCTGAGCAGTATTGGTTTCTCTGCGAAGCAGTATGGACTTTGAAGCAAGTCCAAGATGAAGGCATTAAGAAGGGACAACTTGCAGTAAATTTTTGAGGTCACGCATTAGATTAGTACATGAAGTTGGCATAGGTACCTGCAGGACATCCACAAAAGACTTTGGCATAGATTAGAACTAGGTTAATCGAAGAATTTAAAATTCCAAAATCTGAGTCATAGTATATAACTGAGATGAAGAAGATCAAGAAATATATGAATGAATCCATATGGGATTTTGATCAACAATTCAAAACACTGATGGCCAAATTTAGATTTGGAATGAGCAATGTGCAACACAAAGAGTGGTTTATCGCAGCTTTGGTACCACACATTCGTATGCCACTAATGTAGTAGAAGATTGCATCACAAACAGAGGCCCTAGAAATTGCAATGAAGTTGGAAGCTTCACCAGTTTGAGAAACAAGAGTTGGTATGAACCAGATCCAATCGCAACTGGAAAATCTTACTATTTAGCTGCAAGATATCAAGAAGGGAAAGGATACGTGCGAAGAAGTATGGTGCAATCGATGTCATGCAGAAATACATCACAAGGATCAATGTCTAGATTTCCGTGAATATTTGTAGGATGGAGCCCCGAATCCAATAAGTCAAGGTGGGATACCATGGTGTCAAATTTTCTAGACTAGAGAACATCGATCTGAGGAATGTGTATATCTCCAAAAGTTTGTATCAAAGATGAAAATTCTATTTGCAATTTCTGTCACTCAGTTGGTCGTGAAGAGAAGGATTGTAGAGCATACGATGTGCTTCAAGAAAGAACAATGGACACGTATTTTATAAACGGGGAAGAACACTGACCAGTGAAAAGGCCGCAACCGCAACAACAACCTCAGTTTGGAAACAACAAACATAGTTTGTTCCATCATAGTCGTAGTATAATCAGCAGCATTTGTAGTATACTCGGCCACAGTATACTGAGCCTCGGTACCCTCCACTCTAGCCTAACCAGGTGGAACAGTTTAACCAGCCACAATATCTATTGCAAGGAGGATTCCAAGGAGGATTTCCCATAGGTCGCAACAGAGGCTTCGGTCAAGGAGGTGCTATGGGACGAGGTTGCGGACCGGTTATGTGTTATAATTGTGGAGTTTTAGAACACTATCAGAGGGGGTGTCTGAACCTATATCATCAATGTATGTATTGCACAGCTACAGATCACACTGACGAAGAATTCCCAATGTTGATTTCGAAGTGGCAATCAAAGAACCTGCCACAGCCGCATCTTAACCACAATTCGAATCAAAATGCGAATTAGAATGTGAACCAAAATGTGAACCAAAATGTGAACCAGCCTCAAAATAAGAATCAAGGGCCTACTGTAGGAAATTTTTTGGCGGAACCCAAGAGTCAACCCATAGATGTTGGAGTCATAAATCGAGGAGGCATGACGACGGGAGATGATGGACCACTCCCGTAGATCTAGCTGGTAGCTCGAAAGAAGGTCCAATTCAATGTTGACACAGATAAGGAAAATTTCTTTGACACAAGAGACATCCTGAATAGGAATATGGGTAAGTTTCCTCTCTATGAAATTCCACCTACTTTTGATTCAATAGGTGGGTCAAGATCATCATGGAGTATTGGAACACTGCAAAATTTCCTAGAAATGTGTATGTTGCTAGCAAAATATATGGATGCATTATTAGAAATCATAAGGATAGGACAAGGGGAGACAAGACCACAATGTGAATTCGTTACACAAGAAGAAAACAGGGAGGGAAATGAGTATGAAAACCCATATCAGAGATTATGATGTCGATTCAGTCATCTTGGATCTAGGATCTGATGTTAATATTTTGACAAAATAGACATGCGAAAGGATGGGGAAACTACAGTTGGTGTGGTCCCCTACACAGTTGTGGCTATCAAATCAAGCCAGGGTATCGCCAATTGGTCGAGTACCCCACTTACTTGTCAAATTCAAAGCACTAAAAATGTATTTTGATTTAAACATCATTGAGAGAGTTGATGACGGTAGCTCATATCCCACACTATTGGGGATTGGTTGTACCAATGACAATTTGGCAGTGATCAACTTCAAGAAGAGAGTGATGACTTTCAAGAATCGTGATATGTGTGTTATTGAACCTTTGAATCCCACTGAAGGACGAATATATGTTGAACCGACAAAAGGAAAAGTTGTGGGAGGATGGGATAATTCCAACAACATCTATGAATAATACATCCATCCCACCGCATATGGGGAGATAGGCTGATGAAGTTCTATCTCTGCATCATCGGACTCTGATGATGCATTAGAAAACTGGAAAAATTAATTACATGAGGTATCGATCAGGAAGTGTGGACAAATCTCCCAATCATTGAGCTGGGTAATAATGCAAGTTGTCGAACTTTTGACATATGAAGGGCTACCTAATTTGGTTGTGTTTATTGATGAATTTGAAGACAATGCATCTGAACAGCAGCGACTAGTGGCGTTGGATAATGCACTAAAGGATACTTTGGAAAGATGGTGGGAGACGCATAAGGGTTCGATAGAAAACTGGAAACAATGTCATAGACTAATGGAAGTTCGATTTGGAGAGGTGGAGCAGTATTCAGGAAGGAAATATGATGGAAAGAACAATCCCAATGATCATTTGGTCGCATGTCAAAATGCATGGGTATTGAAGCCCAAGGAGGAATGGGTAACACATTTGTTCATACGTTAGATGAAATACCAAGGTGATGGTGTGTCTTTGTAGAGTTGCAAAGGGAAATCATGACCTGGGAAGATTTGTTAATCAGCTTCACCCATACTTTCAGCTTTGTAAGCACGGATCCAACTATACATAGCATGCTGCAACACATCCGAAACATTGTGTTGAAGGTTGTTTTAGTGACAATTTCGATGGAATCACATGATATGCCATCAACACATTTGATAACGGAATGCTATAATGTGACAGGCGATCCAAACGATGGGGATGATCCATGCAATATCAACATCATGAAATCATAAGGTAGTCGGGATATCACAGCACCAACAACACCAGCATATAAAGTCCAAAAACCACTCAAGACACGCAATGTCAATATCGGGACGATAGAGGACCCAAAGTTCTCCAATGTCAGAGATTACTGGGATGGGGAAACTCTGGAAAATATCATTGATCTACTGCACGAATTCCAGGACTTGTTTCCAATAAATTTTGTTGAGATGAAAGGGTTTTAGGAGACTTGGGAGAGATGAAAATTCCTCTCAAGATGGATGCGAAACTAGTGAAGCAACGTCCTTATCGATTGAATCTGTGATACAAGGAGTGAGTGAAAGCTGAGCTTGATAGGATGCTGGATTTTGGAGCCTAGCATAATCGAACCCGTGGAAGAGTTAGAATGGATTAGTCCAATTGTTGTTCAAGATAAGAATATAGGAGAAATCCTAATCTATGTCGACCTCAGGAAGTTAATTGATGTGTGTCTGCATGATCCGTTCCCAACAAAAATTACATATGAAGTATTAGAAGGAGTCGGAGGAAAAGAGGTGTATTCAATTATAGATGGGTTTTTCGGTTACCACCAGATCAAAATTGCGAAGGAAGATCGACATAAGACCACTTTTGTCATAGAATGGGGTTGTTTTCAATACACAGTGATGTAGTTTGGTCTCAAGAATTCCCCTGCGATCTTCTCGTGAATAGTTGTCGCTCCATTTAAGGTCTTTATTCATAATTTATTGGCGGTCTACATGGATGACTAGATGGTCTATGGTACAATCAAAGACCACATTGCGAACCTTTGACTAATGTTGAAAAGATGTCGACAGCATCAAATTTCACTAAATTTGAGGAAGTGTATATTTTTTGCTCCATTTGAGATTTTGTTAGGACATATTGTCTGCAAGGAAGGTATGTTGGTTGATCTTGCCAAAATCGCAATAATTGTCGATCTACTAGCACCAACGACAGTAAAGAAGTTAAGGGAAATGTTGGGTCACACCTAATATTACAACAAGTTTATAACACTCTACATGATGATTACAACACCAATGGAGAAACTATTGAAGAAAGATGTGAAGTTCAAGTGAAAGGAGGAATGTCAAAAAAGTATCGATATTCTCAAACAAAAGATGGTCAAAGCACCAATACTAATGTTCCCAGATTGGACAAAGGAATTTCATGTCCATATCGACGCTTCATTTGTCTCATTAAGAGTAATTTTGGTGCAACTAGGGGAAGAATTGATTGATCAACCAATCACATTTGCGAGTCAGAAGATGTCTGTTGTGGAACAGAACTACACAATGACGAAAAGGGAATTCTTGTCGATGGTCTATGCCCTACAAAAAATATGACACTATCTACTGGGAGGACATCTCAAAATGTTTACGGATCACTCTGTGCTAATTTACCTAGTGAATAATCATGTGTTGGGGGAGAATCTATAGATGGTTTCTCCTTTTTCAGGAATTATATTTCAAGATCCTCCTAAAACCAAGAATATTGAATGAAGGACCTGATCATTTATCAAGAATTGAGATGGGAGAAGAACCAAGCAACATTGAGGATGGTCTACTTGATGCATAGTTGTTCAAAATTGGTATGGTTGATGACCATTACAAAAAAATTATCCAATTTTTTACGATAGGAAATGCCCCAGAATGTTTCACCACTAGTGAAAAGAAGCAATTGGTCATAAAAGATGTGTATTTTCATCTCATTGTAGGACAATTATACAATATAGGGACGAATGAGATTTTGTGTCGCTATGTTTTATCGCATGAGTAGGAGAGGATATTGGCTGAGGTTCATGATGGAATCATAGGAGGACATTATGGGGGACATGAAACTTCTAGAAAGATACTCCAAGATGGGTTATGGTGGTTAACAATGCACACTAATGTCATAGACTATGCAAAAAGTTGCAATGTTTGTCAAACGATGGGGAAGCCATCATGATGTGATGAGATTCCATTAGTACCCCAAGTAACACTACAAACATTTGATAAATGGGTTGTGGATATTGTGGGACCCATCAATCCTCCTGCTACAGAGAGAAACTTACTATGGCTTGGGGTAGACCACAACAGACTGAATGACAACAAAAATCAATCCATTCCAATATGCAAGAGAAATAAATGCATCTAACACTAAGGGATATGAAGTGTACCTTATTCCGGACGGTTGATGTATATCCTCATTGATATTTTCCAAAATGCTATTCACAATTCACTCTCAACAACAAAAAACAAGACAAGCATGCTATATGCCAAAGTGTTAGGCCTACTCTAGAATATATAAACCATCATGTATAAGCAAATAACTAAATCCATGGACAAAATATTCATAGTTATGCACATGTATTGGACAAGAAATGGATATTTCTATTAATAAAAACTGAGATAGAACAGTGACAAACTCTGTCGACACTTCTTCAAACTGGAGAAACTGAGTCCTCCATCTTGGCCTCCACAACCTCAATCCTTCGTATCAATGGCAAGCTTGGGAAGAGAAGCACTGTGTGCTCCAAAGGGAGAAAGGGACGCAGACTCAAGCATAAACAAGTGAGGAAACAATGAAATATAGTTTCCTTTCTCTCAAAATTATCCTCCTTCAATGCATCCAAGAGGCTCAATATATAGCCCTCCAATAGGCAAAGGAGGGTCGAGTCTGAGCGTTCTCAAGAAATATGGAAGGCTAAGAGTCAATTTGTTCAGGACTCTACGAGGAAAAATCCAAATTTTTTTGTATTTATGCACATTTCCCGATGTACATGGGTATTGTCTGAAAATATGTGTGTACACGTGGATATTGGTTTAAAATCCTTGTATACACATAAACATGTGTTTTTTGGGGACTTTCTTAGGACATCAAAGTATAATTTGAGCAAGGGGGTCCAAGGAGTATGCAAAGGGACATGGAAGGCCATAAATATGTGATCTACCAAGTGTGGTAAAATCATCTATAACAGAGATGACCCCTAATGTGTGAGGTCAAAGGGGTAACATGATGATCGAAATACATTATATCCATTCCAAAAGTGGAGTAATGAAGACCTAGGTGGAATAAATAGCCACTCATCAGTACAATACAATGATAAATATTTGCATGTGACTGCAAATATACATGTAACAGTATTGGCTAAATAATAGTACAATGGCCATGAATAGGCATGATATACAAATGTCATGTGTGGTCATCACCATGTATAATCTACAATGAATAAGATCTCCATAGTGGATGAAGATATCTGGTATTATACTGGAATATGGTCATGAGAGATGACATCTCATAAATACTAGCACGATCAAGGAGGTAGCATATGTGGAACTCCATCAAGCTCGGAAGTATTTTATGCAAACCACTATGAGTACATGTCCCATCACGCGAATAAAGGTGTCGCGGTCGAACATGATGCTCCATCGTCTTATTACTGGTCATTGATGTATACCATTAAAAAACATGAGATATCCCACCGATAATGATAATGGGAATCAAGGAACATAGTGCAATCTAACAAGTGTGAATATATGTGTTGAGGTCGAACACTTGAAAGAATCCATCGATCAATGGACATTGATGTACTCCCAAAACTGTCGAGAGCGAGAGAGCCTGCCACTGATGACTTTAAGTCTCAAGGAACTCAAATGGACTCTAGACTCCTATTCCAGAATAAATGATATGAATTTGATGGAATGGAATCCACTAGAAGGAGCAAATTCGGGCATCCCCTTCAACCAACACGAGGTTCTCAACAATGTTAGATAATGTGGAAGAAGTCAAATGAACAAGATGTTCATGAACAAGTAACTGTATCGGGAATGACCAACATGCAAAGTCAAGATAGCTGAGGAATGGCCAACTCAGGCTAGACTACCTTCGAACAAGAACATATGGAAAATGGTGACTGAACATAGGAAGTAGAGACTCGACATGCAAAAGGGGACAACTTTGTGAAACAGGAGGCATCAACAGAGGCTCCACAGGGACTTGAAGCATAAATTGTTGGTGGAGAAAACTCAAAGTAATTAGTATAGCTCCTAAATTCATATTAACAACCCAACAAATGGATGTGATATACATTGCTCTGTTTGAAGGAAACATGACTCCACAGCTGCCAAAGATGATATCATTTCATGTTCGAATTTTTATGTTTTGTCATGTTTTTGGAATTTTTCAGATAAAAAAGCTTGAAAAATAATAAAAGTGCTTATAGTATACAACTAGGAGTAGATGAGTGTCGCAGGCAAGCAAACTAGTTCTAAGCAGTAGAACATACCTATGCTAAATGCAACGAAGCATGTGCGGGATGAGGACACTCGGGCGAAGGTCTCCTCCTAGTAATGGATAATCAAGCTGCAAAGGATATGTAAAAGGCTCTTCTTGTCTAGGATTGAGACAAGCTCATGCTACATGGCTTAAAAATCTAAAACAGGGAGCCGACATAAAGCTCAATAAGGAAAGCAAAACACATGAAATGCAATTACAACTTGATATACAAGGTAGTCCTTGTGGGAGATGGCCATCACAAATTTCAAGAGGGATATGAATTTATTGATCAAGGACATGGAATAACTATACGGGACTCCCAAACCTAGAGGAGGAATCTCAGCATGGGTTCCAATCTGCAAAATTGGATCTAACTAGGGCACCCATGAATAGGAAATATCTACCACTTACATAATGCCACTTCTAATAGCAGTATGAAGGTTCCATGACATTACGAAGTGGTTTCGTACCTATAGTCAAGGAGAAATGGTGAAAAGGAAATGCATATTGCAAGCAGAAATGTAGTCCTAACCTATATGCTAGTTCTAAATTATACCTGTCATGGGAAGAACGGGTCAAAGCCTCAGCGAGAGTGTACAAACAATGGACCCTACATGACAACGATATTAGTCCAAAACAACTGGAAATAGTTAGTAAAGAGTCTAAACTATAAGTTATAGGGAGGACTGATCATGACAACTGCATTCAAAGGAAACAGTGCGGTGGACGATGGGACAAAAGAAGGAGTGTAAGGTGTATACCCAACATTCAGGTATCCACTACCAACCTCATGAGGGTGAACGCTAGTGTTAAGACTAGATGAAGGGAGTGAAAATCCTCTACAAACGGAGTAGAGGATGGAATATGACCACTCCCAAGTCTATGATCAAGGTAAGGGGACGTGGTGCCCCCCATTACAACACTAGGGTCTACACTAAGACCTGGAGCGGGTGACGAGATACTAGTAGTGATATCAGGCATGCCGAACATAAAAGGAACCAAACTCAAGAGAACATCACTATCCTTAAGTAACAGTGATCCCAAAAGCCAACTAGTGCACAAAGAGCACACTCCTAAGAAAATCTACAGCTAGATGTAGACAAGCCAGAGGGAGGCTAAATGAGATCTTGAATGTAGTAAGTATGTCTCTCCTAGGAGAGGCACGAAACTCCCATGCACTACAAGCGGAGGTGTGTAACCAATAATAGTGGCCCTCAGCTTCAACACATAAAGTGACTGTGCTATCCAGCCCCTACCTGGACATGACACTCACAGAATAACCTATGCAAGTACCCCATGTGATATCTAGGTAAGGAAACTAAGGTCACCCCAATATAACCAATTCTCAGGTAGAAATTCGCAGGTGGGATATACTGTATGGGTAGGGTAACAAATCCCGAAGCTCAAAAGCACCAACCTATACCTAAAAATCCCCCAGATACGAATAAGATCCTAGAAATATCTTCGACACTGCACAGAGAGTCACCATGGGCTATCACAACCACAAATGTGTACGTTTACTCATGCTTAACTCCCATGTAAGAGGAGACTCTTGAGAACACTAATTATACCAGGGATTTTAGTCTCTCACCTAGACATACACCTACTTGTTTTGTTTAGTAGTATTGGAGAATTTTACTCACAGAAGCCTATTCCAAGACTCTAAAACCTAACTTTTGTTGATGTACCCTATCAAATAAAAATGTGTAATTCATTTTAAATTAAGTGTTGATTTTAGGGGTTGTGATTACTCAAAGGAAATGACCGTGAAACCAATGATGTTATGACTCAACAGTGAAAGGAAATATGCACACCTAACAAACAATGCCGAGTGCAATTTTTTCTTTAAACATGAAGAAAGATGTATGGCACTACCTAAAATGAAAAAATATTCATTCCCTTTTGAATGCCAAAGCAATCCTTCCTATATGAAATCCTAAACAAAACTCTCATCCAAGCAATCCAATGAAAGTGCCTCCTTAAATCCATATGTGAGATGCAAGTAAGAATGAAACTATATGATTATTTTGTATTTTCAATATAAAGAATGAAAAAGCATTAAAAATCATTAAAATTTTCAGTCTCTGCAGCAAGCATCAAACACAAGCCAAGCTAGAAACCAAGACAAAAAGACTAATGCACTAATGGAAAAAAAGAAGGAGATAAATGACTAGAACTACTTTCAAAGAAAAATCAATGAAAATGCGGTCTCTAGTCATGAAAGAAGAAGTAAACAGACAAAATAAATACCCTGACAAATGACTACATCCATGGACAAAATATTCATAGTATAAGCAAATAACTACATCCATGGACAAAATATTCATAGTTATGCGCATGTATTGGACAAGAAATGGATATTTCTATTAATAAAAACTAAGATAGAACGATGACAAAATCTGTTGGCACTTCTTCGAACCAGAGAAACTGAGTCCTCCACCTGGGCCTCCACCACTTCAACGTCCATCTCAATGGCAAGCTTACAAAGAAAAGTCAATATTGGGAAGAGCAGAACTGTGTGATCCAAAGTGACAAAGGGATGCAGACTCAAGCATAAACAAGTGAGGCAACATTGAACTATAGTTTCCTTTCTCTCAAAATTCTCCTCCTTCAATGCATCTAATAGGCTCAATATATAGCCCTCCGATAGGCAAAGGAGGGTTGCGTCCGAGCGTTCTCAAGGCATATGGAAGGCCAAGAGTCAAGTTATTCAGGACTCTATGAGGAAAACTCCATTTTTTTTCTTTATGCACATTCCCCGATGTACATGGGTATTGGATCAAATGCTACATGTACATGCGGATATTGGTTTAAAAGTCATGTACACACATAAAAATGTGTTTTTGGGGGATTTTATTAGGACACCAAAGTAAAATTTGGGAAAAGGGGGCCAAGGAGTCTGTAGAGGGACATGGAAGGCCATAAATATATGATCTACCAAGTGTGGTAAAGTCATCTATTACACCTCCAAGAAAATAGATGGGTGCGCAATATATCATCATGTTGACAGACTATTTAATGAGATAGGAAAAAACAGCACTGGTGATGTAGTGTACTACTATGGCAACTGCGAGGTTACTCTTCGACAATATCATCACTCGATTCAGCTGTCCCAAAATATTGATGAGTGACTAAGGGAGCCACTTCATAAATCACACGATTAGCGCAATGATGGAGGAATTTCGAATCCAACATAAGAAGAGTACACCGTATCACCCGTGGGCGAATGGAATCATTGAGGCATTCAACAAAGTATTGGAACATTCGTTGACAAAGGTATGTAACACTAACCATGATGATTGGGATTTAAAAATTCCTGTGATATTATGGGTGTATCGAACTACATGCAAATAGTTGATGGGGATGTTGGTTTATCCCACAATACTGAGAGGGTGGGATGAATCACTATTTTCAGTTTCTACTTTAAAATACACAAAATAAACAATCAAGGCACATATTTTATCGTGGAAACCTCAAAAGAGAAAACCACCAACACAAACTCATTAATAATATGAATTTACAAAATTGTTTATCTGCTGCAACAGAAAGGATGTATATACACCCTACATTTTTCTTGCAACTAGAGACTAGGATGCTACAACAACCCTATAGTTTTTCCTTGCTTCAACATACAAGGATGCTATGACACCATGTTAAACAACCACGAATGGAAGGAAGCTACGACCCCCTGCAGACCTATAGCCTGCCCTAGCAACACCTTTCCACCCTAGACTGATGTTCTCAGTCTTTTAGAACAGTTTCAAAAAATATTCACTTTGGACTCTATCATACTTACTAACATAGACACTTTATTCTTTACACATTCATCCAATAAATACCTTTTACTTAATACCTACCAATGCATCTCTCCATAGTTATGTTCTTTCATTTTGGATCGTGACTGTTTACTTAAAGACATACCTCTTTAACATATACCCATTCAACCGTCGCATCATTTTAGTAAAAGCAACGTTTTGTTCTTCCCACAACTCAGAATTCATTTTCGCAGCGTTGTTTATCATTTTATGGCACTTCTGAAATATCCATCTTCTTTCCGCAAGATCATCTTCTAGCTTTAATCAGAGCCGTTGATCCTATTTCTAATTCTCTCTAGACCGTTGATCTAACGCATATATTTCCTCCTAGAAATCATATTTCCGCACCATGGTTTCCTCGTTAATGACTCCCCACCATTGATCTTTGTCGGGCATTTTCCTAACCATTCATTTGAGGTAAGATACGGATTGCAGAATGCAGGTTTGTGACTTTTCAAAATGTCTTTTCGCGCTTTCTGCAGTTGTATTTCCGCACCAATCGTTATGTATCGTTGATCTCCTGTGGGCTCTTTCATAACCGTTGATCTTCTGGAATATGGGATACGAAGTGTGAGTTCTCAAAACCTCAAACATTGCTTTCGCACTTCTCCACCTTTCGTTTTCTGCGCTAACCTTTCCACACCGTCGATCTCTCACGAAAGTCTTTTTGACCGTCGATATTCCGAATTGCGGGATGCAGGATGCGGGTTCATTGAATATTCAAATGTTATTTCCACAATTTCCTTTCTGTATTTTCCTTCCGCACCATCGATCTCCTTTTAGCAGAACTAATCTCAGTCGTCTGATCTTGATATTTTATGGAACTTTGGATTTTTCTCCTAACTGTCAGAATTAATCCTTAATCGTCGGATCTAGTGAGAGACTAATATAGGCCATCTGATCTTGATTTTTGTGGAAATTCATCCTTCATCCTAATATTTTGTGGAACTGATCCTCAGCCGTTGGATCTAGGGCAGGACTAGCCTCTGCACTAGTTCATTCAGCAACAACATTGGATGATCGATCTCAGTCATTCAACTTGCTATAGGGTTATTCGTTTCTCATTCACCCTGCAACCTGTAACAAGGTTATTCCTTTGTTATTCTGGATACCTGCAACATTTAGTCTGCCACCATATCTTTGAATTTTTATAACTAATTTGACATCAATGAAAACTAATTTACTCAACAATCTCCCCCTTTGGCATTGATGGCAAGATCTTTAATCATTCTCCCCCTTTGACACCAATGACAAAGGGACCTCTCTGTCTGACAGCTCCCCCTGTCATCATATCTCCCCCTGAGATTGCACTTCCTTCTTTTAGTACTTTTGTAAAGGAATGACTCCCATATTCTGTCTAATATGATCAAAGGCTTCCTTAGGTAGTGGTTTGGTGAAAATGTCAGCAATCTGTTCTTTTGTGTCAATGTATTCTAATCTGACAGTTATTTGAGATACATGTTCTCTTAGATAGTGATACTTGATTGGTATATGTTTTGTCTTAGAATGCATGATACGATTTTTAGACATATTTATAGCACTAGTGTTATCACAATTTATCAATATTGGATGTTCATATTTTACAAGTAGATCTTCTAGGGTTTGTTTCATCCAAATAACCTGAGTGTAGCATGATGCAGCAGAAATCTATTCTGCTTCCAAATAACCTAAGTGCAGTGTGATGCAGCAGAAATCTATTCTGCTTCTGCTGTAGAGAGTGAAATCGAGGATTTTTTTTACTTGACCATGATACTAAACAATTTCCCAGAAAGAATGTTTCTCCACTAGTACTTTTCCAATCATCAACATTTCCTTCCCAATCTGCATCAGTAAACACTTTCAAGGTAAAGTCTGAGTCCTTTTGGATACCATAAACCATACTCCATGGTACTTTTTAGATATGTGAAATTCCTTTTTATTGTTGTTACATGTGTTTCTTTGGGAGCTGACTGGAATCTAGCCACCAATCCAATAGCTTGCATCACAACTGGTCTTGTGGCTGTCACATATAGCAGAATGCTGATCATGGTATGATCTACTTCCAAAGATTCATCATCCTTACTCAAATTGCAACTAGTGACCATAGGAGTACCAACAGGTTTGGAATCTTCCATTTAAAATTTTTCAACATACCTTTGATGTACTTAGTTTGAGAGATGAAAATTCCTTCGTATGTTTGGTAGACTTGCAATCCCAAGAAGAATGTCAATTCACCCAATTCTTTCTTCATTTCAGAGGCAAAGTATGCACTTAGGATTTGAAAATTGCTTCCAAAAATGATATCATCCACATAGAGAAAAACAATGATCATATTTTTATCTTCAATTTTCAGGTAAAGATTACTTTCAGTGACTCCTCTTTTAAAATCTTGTTGTTTCAAGTAACTATCTATTCTTGAAAACCATGCTCTTGGAGCTTGTTTGAGACCATAGAGTGACTTTTTTCAGTTTACAAACATAATCTTTGTATTCAGACAAGAGAAATCCTCTAGGTTGTTCAATATACTACACTTCTTCTTCTACTCTGCCATTCAGGAATGCAGACTTGACATCCATTTGATATACTTTGAAGTTTTTATGGCATGAAAGTGCTAAAAACATTCTGATTTCTTCAAGACGAGCTATAGGAGCATAAGTTTCTTCAAAATCAATACCTTCCACTTGGGAATACCCCTTACATACCAGTCTTTCTTTGTTCCTTATTACTTGTCCATATTGATTGAACTTGTTTTTGAAAATCCATTTGGTTCCTACAATGTTCTTATCTTCAGGTCTTTGGACAAGTTCCAAAGTCTCATTTTTCTCAATCTGATCTAGTTCTTCATTCATGGCTTTGACCCATTCATCACTTTTTCTAGCTTCTATAATTTTCTTGGGTTTTACTATTGAGAGTACGGCTTGTTCCACATTTGGTAGTTGTCTTCTTGTTTTGACTCCAGGGTTTTTATCACCCATGATCTGTGACTCCGGATGATCCTTTTGTACCATTCTAGAAGGAGTTTTAGTGTCAGGTCTAGGGAAGTATTCATCATCTTCCCGTGTATATTCCTTCTCTTTGTCTTCTTATTTGTTAGGAATGCTCTCGTCCTTTTGCAAATCTTTTATTTCATCATCACATGTATTTTCAATATTGTCAAGATTTTTCTCTTTCCTTGGTCTTATATCATCTACTTTCACATAAGCACTTTATAAAATTTTATGTACCCTTTTATTGTAACACCTGTATTCCCTTTTGGTGGATGAGTATCCTAAAAAGATTCCATCATCATTCCTGGAGTCGAACTTTCCAAGGTCATCCTCGTTTCTTTTGATGTAACAGTTACTGCCAAACACTTTAAAATATTTGACTGAGGCTTGTCTTCCATACTACAGTTCGTAAGGGGTCTTATCCTTATTCACTCTGAGCTGTCCTTTGTTAAGTATGTAGACATTTATGTATACAACTTCTCTCCAAAATGAATCTGACATTTTTGCTTCATTGAGCATACTTTTGGAAGCTTCTTGGACGATTATGTTTTTCCTTCCATTCTGTTGAGTTTTTGTAGTTGAAAATTGCCTCTTAATTCCATGACCTTCACAGAACTCATTGAATTCATTTGAGGTAAATTCTCCCCCATTATCTGATCTAAGACACTTGATTTTCATGCTAGACTCATTTTTAGCCATTGCCTTGAAGATTTTAAATTTTTCAAAGGCTTCTGATTTTTCCTTAAGAAATGCCACCTAGGTCATCCTTGTGTAATCATCAATGAGCAGCATGAAATAGTGATATCCTTGAATAATTTTAGTTCTAGTTGGTCCACAAAGGTCTGTGTGTATTTCCAAAGGGTGTGAGGTCATATGTTCTTTTATTTTAAAATTGGCTCTGGTTTGCTTCCGACATTGACAATGTCTACACACAGAGTTTAGAGGAACTATAATTTTAGGTAGATCTCTTACAGCTTCCTTCGTGCTTATTTTGGAAAGATTGTCAAAACTTAAATTTCCCAACCTTCTGTGCCATAACCAACTTTCATCTACCATACTTCAGTAACCTTGGTTTTCATTTTCCAATATTTATACATTGTTTGTGTTTCTCATAGCAATGCCAACAACCTTTCCTAATTTCTTATTCTTGATTTCACATTTTTCTGAGTCAAAGATGCAAATGTGTCCTTGGTCACATGTTTGAATTACACTGAAAAGATTAGGCTTGAGGTTTTCAACTAGCAAAACATTTTATGCTTTGGTCTTGTTGTTGAAAACAATTGTTCCTTTGTCGATATTTTGGAGGATAGGTTGTCTCCAAAAGTGACTTTTCCCTTATTATCTTTTAGTTTTATCAATTTTTTTGGGTCACCAGTCATATGTTTTGAACAACCACTATCCAAGTGCCATAAGTTTTGGATTTTGGTTGCACATAAGGAAATCATGGAAGTTTCTTTTTCTTCCTTTTCTTCCTTTTCACTCCAATATCTCTTTTGTTTGGTGTTCTGAGATTTGATTGCAACAATATTTCTTGTAGGAGTCTTCAGCTTACAATCTCTTGCCATATGTCCATGTTTATTACACTTATAACATTATATGTCATACTTTTGGAGTAGTGTAAAAAGAATTCTTATTTTTCTTTGACTTATTACTTGCTGACTTCTTCTTGTATTCATAAACCTTTCTTTCAGTTCTACAGTTTAAGGATTTATGACCAAAATTATTACAAGCAAAGAAGTGACCTAAAAATATTTGTAGATATCTATTTGGTATCTTGGGTGCTATATTATTTCTATTTTTATCTTGAGAAATTAAGCCAACTTTCTTGCTTCTTTCCTTTTTAGGTCGAGTCTTTAGTACTTCAGCATATCTTTTCTTACTTCTTTCTTGATTTGTGTCAGGAAAACTCTCTGGCTTATTTTCTTTATGGAAACCCAAACAAGACCTATCACCTAATGGTATTTGGATACTCAAAATGTCATCTAGAATCCTTGAGTTATTCTTAAACTTTGATTTGATGGATCCTTCATCAAACTTTCTCTTGAATTGCATGATTTCTTCTACAAGATTTTTAGACTCCTGTATTTTTCTTTTGAACTATAGGTTTAGGTCCTCCTCAACCTTTTTGGCATCTAAGACTTGAGCTTCCAACTAACTAATGATAATATTTGACTGTCGGTTCTTTTTCCTACATTTCTCAAGTTCTTCAAGGGCGCTAACAAGTTCAACTCTTATATCTACTTCTCCTTCTACGTCCGAGTCACTATTTGAGGCTTGAGTGTCTAGGCCCCGTAAATAAAACTCCAGTTTATTCAACTTTGCTTCCATCTGAATCTTCACTGTCTTTCACGGTGTAAATAATTTTATTTTTCCCATAGGGTTTTTTCTTGTTTCCTGGTTTACCCATTTTGACTTTCGAAGTTTCTTTTTCATCATTCTCATCTTGTTTAGTGTAAGTGCATTTAGAGGTAAAATGTCCAATCCTTCCATAATTAAAACACTTCAAAGGTAACTCATTAGAGGAAATTTGGGGTCTAAAATGGGCCTTATAAGAAAACGTGCCAACAATAAATTTTGTGAGTTGGAATTCAAGAAGCAATAGAATTTCAATAAAATGAGCCAACCATAATGGTTGAATTGACATATTTGTCATAAAAGAAAACTACTTTTTTTGTTCATATTTTTGACATATCTCCCTATGTTTTTACTCAAATTTTGAGTGGGAGAGCTCGTTGGATGCAGAATTCAATTCCGCATCCAACGAGTACCCACACTGCATACTTTTGATGGACCCCACCACCCCAAAAACAAGAAATACCTGAAAAAACGTGATGATGATGTACCCACACTGCATACTTTTGATGGACCCCACCACCCCAAAAACAAGAAATACCTGAAAAAACGTGATGATGACATCATCATCACGTTTTTTCAGGTATTTCTTGTTTTTGGGGTGGT